>JAKCWW010000783.1:0-15344 GCA_026260175.1 Reticulitermes lucifugus
CCCCGATTTTGTTATCATCAGTTTTCTGAATTGCGTCCCACTACGGAAGCAAATTTAAAGACGCATTCACGTCAAAAACACTTTGATTAGATGTGACCCGTTATGCAGGAAAGTCTAACAGCCCTGTTTATCCCGTATTGCCAGTTATTTATTTTAAACACCCCGTTGTGTTATATAGGATTATAAACGATTAAATACCGTCAACACAGCCAATATGTATTATTATTAATTTATTTTAAGGCAACACGTTTCGACCAACGTTGTTTATCTTTAGGCCACCAAAATCACAAAAGGTATAGCGTACAATCGCATTAATTGGTGCCCATAATTGAGAACTCAAAGCAACACGTATTTTATATAATGTAAACTTGAGATCTCAGTTATTAGCACCAAGTACAGTAGGGCCCCGCTTTTCGGCGCTTCGCTGATACTGCGCTTTTCAATTACACCCATGAATGTACGATACGGCGCTTGCTTCGCTCATTCGGCGCTTTTCGGTATGACTCGGTGACGCGCTCGTCAGCTGAGACCGAGTCGAGCGCTCGGCGCCATTTTCGTTTCGATTCATTCAGTCTGTTTACATCGTGCGCAGAGCGTCTCTGTGTAATCTGGCAATTTTCTAAGCTTTCAAACTTTATTAAAGTTATTATAGTGTATTATATTATATATATTATTGTAGTAGTAATAATGGCTTCTAAGTTTAGTGATAAAAAGGAGCTTTTATATATGCACATGTAAGCGAAAAAAAAGGGTGTGCTTCGCTTTTCGGCGGGGCCCTACTGTAACGCAATTGTATGCTACACCTTTTTGTGATTTTTGTGACCTGAAGATGACCAAAGTTGGTCGAAACATGTCACCTTAAAATAATAATAATCATCATAATCATAATAGTACATATTAGTTGTGTTGGCGGTGTTTAATCCTTCATAATCCCACATTGCCCACTGCGGTCTGCCCAAAGTGCCGGACACGTTTCGTAGTAGGGTCTTGCAAGCACTGTGGGTGTCACACGCTACGCCGCGCGCTGAGACCTTGCGTGAAGTGATTCTCGATCTCCTCCAGAGACTTCCCCTCCGTCTCCAGCAGGCGAAAGTACAGGAACACGACGCCGATGCAGCTGATGGCGCCGTAGAAGAAGAAGGCGCCGTGCAGTTGGAAGGAATGTTCAATGTCGAGAAACGTCTTAGAACTGAGGAATAAGAACACGTAGCAGCCGGCCGCGGAGACGCCTCCAGACAAGCCGCGTGTCCTGTTACACACAACAAGAAAGTCAGAAGGCGGTCTGTGTGTTTTGTGAAGATTAGCAATGAAACTGTGACTGCATTAAAAAATGTAGCTTCAGCTGGTCGATGTATCGAAGTTCGAGTGTATCCTCTTTGTTCGGATCGCGAAGGTTCTCGAGATGGTGGCATTAAACCCTATCCCAAGCGAAGCGAATAAAGTAACCAGGAATTTTTTGGATAGTTTTTATCGTGTTGCGGTTTTTTTTCAAACACAAAGTTTTGGAAACGGAATATGTTTACGTCATCAGGTATAAAAGTTCGTTATAATTAATACATAAACCAACTTACGCACTCAACAAAATACATTCAAAAACAAATATAAAACTCCTACATGTTTCGGCACCGGGGTGCCATCATCAGGGAGTTATTCAGAACAAAGGAGTATAAAGCCAACAGCTGATCTAGGTTAGCTACAAAGATTAGCTGTTGACCTTATACTCCTTTCTTCAGAATAACTCGCTGATGATGGCACACCGGTGCCTAAACATGTAGGAGTTTTACGAGTATATTTGTTGCTGAATGTATTTTATCAAGTGCATAAGTTGGTTTATGTATTAATTATAACCATATGCACGGTATGAATAACATAAAAAATAAAATGTTCGTACTCAGCTGGAGCCCTTAAACGTGATCCAGAAATTGCGACTAGCTTTTCCTAAGAGGGCCAACTAAATAGAAACTTTGTATCCAATGACGGAAACAGATTCAGTATCCATAAACGTTGTGTTTGAAAGAACCAAGACGACGGACTGTGTCCAAAACGAGAGCGATGTTTATGGTGAGACACTGCTGCCTGAAACGTTTGAACTCAAGTGAACTCAGTCCAGAGTCTCGCACCCTTATTTGTCAAATATCGACTCCAGTATTAAGCTTCTAGATGCTATACAATGTAAGATACTGGCAGCGTCACAAAACACCCAAACAATACGCCTCCTTAAATGTCTTACTTTGTCCGTTTGTTCCTATCGCGTTCGGTTTCTTACTCCCCACCCATCTCATTCTTCTTTCGTTAATCTTCATAAAGATACTAGGTGATGAATCCTGGGTAGCTCGGTTAATGTAGTTATCATGCTACGGGCTGGATGAATAAGGTTAGATTTCCTGCAGAATCAGAAATTCTTCTCTCCCTTCTGCACCCAGATGTGCTCTGAACTTCATCCAGTGGGCACTGGAAGTAATGCTATGTGGTGATTTGGAACAGGGGAAACTTCACGGATGTTGGGTTGTATGACACTTACCTGAAGGGGAAAACCTCGGAGAGTAGCATCCAGGGCATCTGCCCCACAATACCGTTGCAGAAGGACAGTACGATGAACAGCAGCAGAGGTGCCCACGTGGCGCTAAGCTGCTCCCCTGTCTTCTGAGGCGCCACCTCCACCAAAGCGTACACAGCGAGCAGGAGGGCTGACAGCGCACTTCCTGTTGTGCAAACGAGCGACAGAGGACGCTTGCCGATCAGTTGCACTGTAGCCATCATCAACACTGTACTAACGACACCGCAACCTCCAGACACCACCTGCAAGGACACCATGAATACCGAGTGCGTTCAAATCTAGATTATCCCATGGCCGCTTCCTTCCACATCTTTTCAATTCAATGTTCATTAATGTTTATAACATGGGGATGAGCTTCGTGCGGTTAGCTCGTTAAGGCCTGCTCCTGTGAAACCAGAGATGCCCGTGTCTCTCCATCGTTGTTTTGGTCGTTCTGGGTCTCACCGTGGCCTGTGTCGGTGACTGAACGGCAGTTACGGACCGCGGTCTCTTTCTGTTCATTCCACGTTTTATCTGTCATGTTGGTATCCTGGTGAACCTTCCAATGAATGTATTTGCAAATCTCAGTCTTTCTCAGATACCAGAATTTCTTTAGAGGATCAGTCAAGTGTAGCTCAGTAGTGGTCCCCAAAAACAACACAGCTGCGCTACCTGTCATTTCTGGGATTCATTCCGATTTAAAATTCCATTTTCACTGCAACAGTTATAATCTTCCTAGTATTCGACTGTATATGGACTGAGTTACTGGTAGTGTCGTTCGGTTAACCACAAATAAATAAATAAACAAACACTAAACAAGTCTTCCCTGTCAACGCCATGAAGGCATAAGAGAGTGGAGGTATAGCTCCACTAAATCATAACCTCGGCACTAGATGGAGGTGAGCGGTTAACTTCACGCTCGGACCACTTTATTCCCAGAATAGAACCCCAGTATCCATTGAACAGAAGGCTGGGTGGGCCCCAGAGCCGGTCTAAACGGTTTGCAGAAGATAAAAATCTCTTGCCCCTACCGGGATTCGAACACCGGACCGTCCAGCCCGTAGCCTGGTCACTATACCGACTATGCTTTTCCGGATCCATAAATAAATAATAAAATTAATTAATTAATTAATCATCAGTGGTGCTAAGCAGCCTACAATACGGACAGCTTCTTTATAAACCCCGCACGAAAACCAAAGCGTTGACGATCTCAGTTTTCAACATACAACCAACTACTCTGTCCGTCGAACACAACTTTTATTGTAGTGATACAAAACCCAAGTTTTGTTCCACGGATGCAGTACAATCAGTTCTGCTCTTAGTTAAAGTGATTGTTGAATACGCGAATGCTGTTGTGTAATGCCAAATTTCGCCCAAGTTTATCAGCGATAAATGTGAAGATATAAGGTTGGATGACGTGCTAAATTTTTTCTGATCTAACCCTATTTTTATTAAGCAATTTTCTATAATGCGAGGTCTCACATGAACGCAAACATCGCGTTGTAGCAGAACTGACTGTAGTTGGTTTTATTGTTTACAACATAAAGGGATGAATCAGATGAAGGTGAGTTTTCTCCACCCATAATTACAAACGATATGACGCAACATGTTGCATAGAAAGTGAGCAATCACCGTGGCCCATTCGCCGCTGACAGGCATCTGATACTCCTCGAACACGTGCACCATGAAGGGCCTGATAGAGGTCAGTCCCGAGAAGTGCACGAAGAAGAAGAACGGGATCACGAGCATCAGCGGGCGCAGGGTGGGGGGTCGCACCAGGTCACGAATTCGGTCCAACATCTCGAAATGCCGCCCGCAGCACGTGCTACCACCTACTGGCGCCTCGATATCTGAAACAATTGAATTTGTTAACTGCTTGAAGCCTCAAGTTCAAGTAATTTTACGACTGACAGTAAGTCAGTGTGTCAGTCTGTCTTGGTGTCGAGTCCCTGCTGGCGCTCAAGACCATGTTTTTTGTTTGAGTCTGTGGACAAGTACTGTCTTCATTGTCCTGGAGCGTCGCGGGACGACAAAACGGGTCTGCCCGCTGTTGAAAGAATTAAAGTACTTTACTATCCAATGCTCCCCGATTTCCAAAATAGCACTGCTTTTTTTTGGGGGGGGGCAATATTTCCCAGTACGGAGCATTGATGGAACAGTACTGACAGGGACAAACCAAGGTACGCGGAGAAAAAGTTGTCCCATTGCCGCTTTGTTCACCACAAATCTCACATGGACTAGCTCGGAAAAGAACCCGGCCCTTCGCGGTGAGAGGCCAGCAACTGACCTCCTGAGT
This sequence comes from Reticulitermes lucifugus, assembly GCA_026260175.1. Lineage (NCBI taxonomy): Eukaryota > Metazoa > Arthropoda > Insecta > Blattodea > Rhinotermitidae > Reticulitermes > Reticulitermes lucifugus. The sequence goes on from JAKCWW010000783.1 coordinate 4,833, forward strand.
CATGACACGGCCGTCCGTTGTTGAAGTCGTCTAACGAATAAATAAAAATTCAGCTCCAACCTCACAAAGAACACAGTCCTTCTCCATTACAAATACCACCCAATTAATGCTGTTCGTTTGGGATTAATACAGCGTTGAATTGTAGGATGACGCCAAAGGAAGCAGTCTGGCCTATTCTAAGGCCCAGCATTTAGCGGGAGCGATTAAGGAACACTACGAACTAAAGCAAAGTTGGCCTGACTTTGTGCCACAATCGAACCCACAACCTTCAGAATAAGAGGCAATGCCTAACTACACAGCCAGGTTTGATATAATTCTCAACTAATTTGATAAGAACATAGTACATAGTAAGTGAATACAAAGGGAATTGTTAAATCGTGCATTCCACTGGTCTTTCTTAGCAGATGCCATGGCCTTCTTGTCTTTACCTGTGATCACTACAGATCTGCTCTTTGGTTCTCTTCCCTGTTCCCCAACATAAGCCGGGTTATCGTAGGCCGCTTCCCGCGCTCTCGGCTGTTGGTTTCGCGGTGCATTCGTGAGCAGCAGTTTTGTCTCCTCGTGGTAGCGGACAAGGTCAGTGAGCTCCTGCTTCACAGCGCTCGGCTCCACCCATCCGCGCAGCCAGCACAATGCCCGCTCTGCCTCATCTATCCGTCCCTTGGAAATCAACCATATCGGGGCCTCTGGCACCTGCGTGGGGCACAGTATTGTTGTAGCTTTCTGTGTGGGTTCAAACTCACACATATCATCCGGAAATCAATGACAGGGTATTTCAGTTTTTTTTATCAAAAACATAAATTGGTTGCATGTTGCAGTTTTATGTCGAAGCCATCACCAGACTTTTTGTTGTAAGCTCCACTGACAAGTACAGTCTTTATGATGACGTCATCGAAATAAACCTAAAACGTTACCTTTCAGTGAACCATCTGTATCTAATGAAGTACTCTGTCATTGATTTTCTGAATCCTGCACAACAGGATGCCCCGAATAAAGAGTGCCGTCATCTTTTACCTGTCACTACTCATTATTTTCAGCCTAAACAGGCTAATGTGATCACCACGCTGTCCGTGTTATAACCCCTCTCAGCCTTTGAAATAGGTACCCATTTTCACCGAACTTCAGTCTGAATCTCACACCATTAGAGGCCACCCAAGCGTCGCAGTTCATGAGTCCCAAAAAACGGTAATAAGAACAAGGTGGACGTGGGAACTTGTGAGCTGAGACTGTCACTTAGTTTAGGATTCCGAAATAACATGGCAAGAAATCTTGGAAAGCCTTCGCATGAAGGCAGTACTGTGAGCAGAGAATGTCATATTTGCACCAACCACAATTTATGGGGCCCTAGCCAAAATATGGTATGCTTGAAAGTTGAAAATGTAATTGAAAATTAATAAAAAATCACACTTAACGTTTAAGTCGATATTGATTTAGTACTTTGATGCAACGGGCTCTTGATATCCGAACGTTCTACTCGGCACGCCACTCTCGGCAGTTGAAAAAGTTTCGGCTTAGTCAAATATGAACCATAAGATACAGTACCAAAGCAATGTAAATTGCGGTGAATATCGGGATAGAGGCGCTGATACCCGCAGCTGTCCTCCAGTCTGTCAGGCTGCCCAACAGGTACTCCAGAAAGAACCCACACTGGTAAAACACTCCTGAAATAAAAATAGAAATATATTTGTGTTTCGGGTGGGGGTAGAAATTACTAGTACCGCTTCAGGGACGTGGCATCATTTCTGAGGAACCAGTTACCTCCATTATCTGGGTAGAAGTCGAAACTTAATGCTGTGTTCCTCAGAGCGGAAGATACTCTGCACACAGTCCAGAGATCCGAGCCCCTCAAAATCATTAGATTTCACTCATACCCTGAAGATGGATGCAGCAGATTCCTCCAAAACTTTGGTATCTGTGTACCAAATTGCACGACTGAAATCTTGGCAATAAAAAGAAGTACCACTACAAAACGACTCACCTCCATCTAGTGCCGAGGTTAAGAATGATTGGAGCTATACCACTACTCCCCCTATACGCCTTTATGGCGTGGATAGGGACTTTATCTTTACGAATACGAAACCACGTATAAGTGAAGTTAAAGCTCAGGATATTTTATATTGAGGTACAGCTTCATATTTGGGCTATTTTACCTCCAGATAAACAGCATCTGGTACACATTTCGTAGAAGACTTGGAGGCCATCGTGTATGATTTGGGTAGAGTAGAAAAATATTTCTCTCTTTGCCAGGAACCCTACTCCGGCCGTCGCGTCCGTAGCTCAGTCACGTTATTCATTGAAATATCCCCAGCTGATAATGATGATGATGATGATGATGATAATGTCCTGATCCTGTGATATGAAGAAGCTCGACGTTTCGTTAACGAGTTCACAAATTTCCCTCTACTGAGTCCCATTCCTGTTCAGGGGAATCTAGAATATAACATCATACCCTATTTCGCTTATATTCGTTTTAAGATTGTCCTCACAGCTACACCAAGGTTTCCTAAAGTATCTGTTTCATTGAGCTTTGTCGATCGAATGCAGTATGCACATCTCATCTTAGCCAGACAAGGCATTCGCACCTACCGGCACAAGCCGTCATCATTCCACGGATCTCGGGTTGGCACACTTCGCCGATGTAGCTGTTGATGGGCGCCTCGGTAAGGCCGATCGTGACGCCCACGATGACACTGGCAACGCACAGAACCGCGTAGTTCGGCGCTGTGCACATGAGCAGCCAGCCAACAAGAAAAGGCACGTTGAGAAGCATCATGAAACGTTTGCGACCCAGCCACTCAACCAGCATGCCTGAACTCAGGCTGCCGAAGGGCTGGCAGACGTATGCGATGCTGCCTGCAACACAAGGCACCAGTCACGGGTCTGCACTGTGCTCTGCCGCCAAAGACGGTTCGCGGGCAAGCGTGTCACTTACCGAGCCACGAAGCCTGTACGTCGTTCAAAGACAGTGGCCCCGCCTTTTGGTGCAACTGAGCGATGACGATAGTGGGGTACGCCAGAGAGAGGTTGAGGTCTAGCAGCACGAAGTTACAGGCTACGCTTGCCAGCACCTGCACACAGCAAAGCGGTGTATTACACTGTCGGCTATGGGAATAGGATATTTTGTCACTCGGTACTATGGGGCCGGTGGCGAATTTTACGTTGGAGGTTATGGTATACCTACAACACTGTGTCATGACTCGTCTAAAAACTGAACCGTCACCGCCATGATGGCATCAAGTCTGACGATTACAGACTTCTGGAATATGACGCGGTGTTGAGTGGTAATCTGTTACAGACATGTCGGAGGAGCTTTCTGCCTCCATCAGTAAACACAGCGTCATATCCGAGAAGACTGTGATATTCGTCGGCAATACTGTGGAAACCTCAAATCAAACATCAAATCTGATTGCCGTGTTTTCAGTTTTGACAGTGGTTCAACGTTGAGGATATACCCCGTGCTTTGCAACGTATGGCTGTGGCATTGTTGTCAGTGTTTTGGATGCAGGTGTTCCCACCCACCCTCCTATGCAATATTTACTAGGGGTTCCTTCGCTGGGGTAAAGCGGCCAGGGTGTGAAGCAGACCACTTACCTCTGTCACGGTTAAGTATGTGTGGAGCTGTACCTCCAGTCCCGTATATGCCTTTATAGCGTAGTGCTCAGTTAAGCAAAGGATAGATGGGCGTTTGCCGATCCCTATGGCCGCGCAGTCAAAGGCGTGGGTCTGCGGCCGCTCACTTGCTGGGATTCAGGGTTCGAATCCCGCCTGGGGCATGGATGTCTGTCTCTTGTGAGTGTTGTGTGTTGTCAGGTAGAGGTCTCTGAATCGGGCTGATCACTCGTCCAGAGGAGTCCTACCTAATGTGGTGTGTCTGAGTGTGATCGTGAAGCCTCTATAAGGAGGAGGCCCTGGCCCACTAGGGGCTGTTGTGCCTTGGAAAAAAAAATAGATGTGCGTTTAGGTTTGCTGATGACAGCGGATTAAAGGACACGGACGGTTAAATACGTACACAACTGCAGAGTAAAACCTTTTAGGAATACTGACCCGTTCGTCCTGTAGTTTGCAGCACTAACCTGTGGAAGCACTTCTCTGGAACGGCTGACACCTTGCACTTGTCCTTGAGAAGCCGCGGTCGCCATGCTGTCATCAGTGTTGCCCCGCTCCATAGCGAGGTCAAGCGCGTTGTTCTGCAACAGGAAAGATGCGATCTTTGCTTAGTGTCGTGGGTTCGAATCTCTGCTGCCACACAGACTATCCGGTGTGAAGGTTTGCTGTCTTCAGCGCCCGAGACATTCCACGTCTCAGTGACGTGGCATTTCGTTTGCGGTTTATTTAACGACTCTGTCAATAACTCAGAATATACAGCGTCGAATGATTGGATTATTAGGAAATAAGAATTTGGAAATTATGTCGCAATAAGCCGTTATTTCATAATTTGAGTTACTGTTTCGCCATTTGGCTCAATGCACTAAAGAAAGCTGTGAAAATCTCAGTAAGGAGGGCCGGTCCCCGGGAAGAGATTTGAAACCGGGACCTTCAGAATACGATGCAGCATTGCCATTTTTGACCTGTCGTTATCATAGTGTGGAAAATAATGTAACTGCAGTTTGATATGCGATAGCAATTAACGCGTTCCTGCGAACAGGCCCTGCACGTTGTAATGTTCGTAGAAGTAATAGATCGTGCGGAGCGTGGAAGACTTAAAGAACGTTATTGCGTCGTAGCTGAAGAAAGTTCACCAAACTAGGCACAACCACATGTATCTGACCTTTATCAGCACGAATAAAATTAATAACACTGTGAAATTTCAGGTCCTGTTGCACGACAAGCACATACCTTCTGCCTTAGAATGTCAACACTTTAATGCTGTTTTAAAAAAAATACTTATTGCTTATTGAAAAATTCGTGCGGCACATACACATGTACTGTATGAAAAAAGGCAGATTTTTACCGTTATAAATATTGGTACATATATTTACCACTGCGCTTTACCACCTTCATGTGCCGATTGTCTAGAAATTTGGGAGCCTCAACCTCCTGGAACCTTAAGGGCCTGTCCAGGTCTGTACAGAGCTTGCTTTAAAGTACTATAATCCGTGTGAATCACGTGACTTGTCAGAGCGCAGAATATTCGTAATCTAAAATAGGAATATTTTGTTGTTGCCCTTACTATTACTACTATTACTAGTATTGCTACTGAAGCAAGTGAAGGGATTTCGATCGAAAGGGAAATTTATAAAACCTTTATGACCTACTGTCACCACCTTGAGTGTGTAGGTCACTTACAGCCTGAAAATGGAGGTTACAGGCTCCCAACGTTGGCAATCCAACTCCTAGAGTACACGTTTCCGCAACCGAGGCAAGGTCAGTCTGATTGTGACGTGTTCACTATTCTCATATTGAAAAGAACAATTATTTGACGGAACTTACAATAAAATTCTTTGTTAAGTGGCGTCATTTTAAGCGATACTCCAAAATTCTAAACAACAGACCAGGATTTTCAGTCCCATTAGCTGACAGTTCAGCCACGAATTTAATCTTCATTTTCCTCAACATGAGCGAGTAACACTATCACCCGTCTCAGTTTTTTCTAAACGTGGTTTGGGTATTTCCCCGAAGTTTGCTAATTTTCCTTATAAAGGTGACCTCAAACCAGACGTTATGTTTCCGAAGGACATCACATGTTGAATTCTTATCTTCGGTAATACCCCGCAGTGCAGCGTGCACTGGCGACTCGTATGTTGCTTAAATCGCTTATTAAATAAGGCAAAACAATAATTTTTCAATCCGTAACTACAGGGCTTTTATTTTTTCTTCTTCTTGTTCTAAGTCAAGGATTTGGTGTCACAATTTATTTTCTGTCGTCAGGAGCTTCAAAGCCTCCTTCCATCTACTTTAGGGTCTGCCATTATTTCTCTGTCTCTTGTCTGTAAATAGTTATCCATTAAATTCTATGGGAACATCTTATTACAAAAGTGACCCCATGTTTTATGGTTAATCTCATTGTTGTTGTTACAGGCTTAACTCCATGGAAGACAAACATCCTCGAGAAGCTAAGAGCCTCTTATGAGTCGCTCTGTATTCGTTGAAATCCATACTGATGGTCCCCAGTAATTCCAGCTACGCACGGAGTAACTCTTGAAATAAAAAATTTTGCAAAAACGCATCTGTTGGCATTTACATGTCTGTCTCTTTGTCCGCAATTAATAATCGAGGGCCACACAGTGGGTTTTTACGAAACTTGATATTAGAGGAGCTCACTAAGATTTATCGAAGATTTGCAAGCATGCTAAAATCGAACAAAAATGATGTACAATTTGTAGAAGACTTACACGCGCTTATGTGCGAATCTCGAACGTAAATATTTACTGGAGCGGAAAAGTTTCGAACAAAAGTTGTAGAAAATAGTTAAAATTCCACATTCATCGCTACACTTCGTCATGCTAAGGGCTTTCGAGATAATAGAATAAAAGTCGGTAAACCCATCGGAATTCTTATCCAAGCTCTCCTTTACTGACACCTACGACAAACCCTAAACGATCACAAGAGTTGTGTTCTTAAAAAATCTTACGAACCTCGAAAATGCGATGCGCGAATTTAAGACATTATGGGGAAAATGGTGTTTGATTATTAACAAACAAACATATTTGTGTTTGTGTTTATTGGAATGACGTCGGTGTTCCTGGCTTAAAGCCGTCAGGATGAACGGAGGATGTAGAGTGCATGGTGGAGGGGAAGAGAGAAGACTTATGAAGAAAGGGTTATCTTCGATTGCTTTGTCCTTTTCTGCATGTCCTTATTCACTTCCTAGCACTGTGCCATGACAGCGGCCATCTCATGTCTGAAAGTCAGACATCTATCCATGAAATGGCTGACCTAAAAGAAATCACGGATTAAGTCATTTGCTATCTGGAGGCCTTTCGTCAGAGTACTGGTAGTCAACGAAGGCCTGTCTACAACAGCGTCAGAATCTTCTTAATCTGCTGGCACACTAAGAGCCACCAGCTGTTCTGGATCCAACTCATTAACTCAAAAGCATGAAAGTGGAGGAATTTCTGGAAAGCAGCCTCCCCAAAATCTGCGAATCCTTCTCCTGGAACTTCAGGCTCTGACGCAAGGAAATTTATTACTTCCTTCTGCTGATTGGTAATTCTCGGAATTCATAACTGTTTCAGGCCAAAGCTTCTTCCAGCAACCATTCACAGCTATAGACTTCTACTCATCCATAGACTCGTTTATATTTACTATGCAGTCAGCTATGATGTACGATTTGCAGCATTCACTGACACTGAAAAAGATCTCCTCACTTGCATCCAGGATACTGCGTAAGAGAGGGTGAATGTAATACTGCGATTATTCTCAGGCTGAGCGGCTGCAGGGGTCAATGGTCCTGTTGGGAAGATCCTGAACTTTGGTCTTCAGATGGGTGACACCAAGGCTCTAGGATATGTTTGGATGTTAGGTACAGTTTTCATACCAGCCTTTACTGGCACGCCTTTCTCCCTGAACTCAGCACCACTGAGTGACAACTATTCGCATTTCTGTGTTTCACCTTTCACCCACATACACAAAATCTTTCCCATTTTTAGACAAAGGAGTCACACGATGACTAACTCAATTTTTTTCGTAGTAAACCAGTGTGCTTTATTAAATTATCTTCCATCGCAGCTAAATAATTTGCTTTATTTAATTACATTTCTTCGAACTAAAACAATTTGCGAAATTCAGTTATACTGTTTGGCAGTAAAATAAACTTATTGTTTGAAATATTTGAAAGGAATAAAATTTTTGAAGCTGTTAATGGATACATAAGCAAATGAGTTTTCAATATGTGAATCACCCTGTCTTAAGCATTTGGAAGCAATAAATATTAATTTTCATTTAATCTGTTTATTAAATATGGTCTTCCGAATATCAGTAAAATGAGATAATTTAACAGTTTCCGTGCTAGTTTTTATTTTGAAACATTTTTATTTTTTAATATTTCCATGCCAACGCACTTTTTGTATTGCTGAAAATCATAAATTTTTAGCGTTAACTGTTCAAAGATGGCGGGACGTGTTTCTTTCACTGACATCAATCGCAAATAATACCGAGACCAAAAATGTCAGTCCTAAACGAGGTACGTCGTACATAGCATGAAACAGGTTAATTAAGATTTTATGTACCTTTCTTAATTACTACAAGACAGAACAGAAGCCCTAGAGATGATATCGTCCGGTCTGAAAGAATAAGAGTTCGGAGTATAATACGTACTTCAAGTCGATACGAAGTATGATTTCTATCTACACAGAGCAGATTTTATGACCTTATATATGTATGTATGTATGTATGTATGTATGTATGCATGCGTGTATGCATGTATGTACATATGTAGGTATGTAAAGTATGTGTGTATATGTACATGTGTGTGTGAATGTATGTATGTATGTATGTAAAGTATGTATGTAGGCTGCATGTACATATGAAATGCATGTATATATTGTTTGAGACTTTGGCGTTTTGTTCAAAGTTATTATTTTTTTAGAGCCACATTATTTTGTGTTTGCTTGTTTCTTTGCTTTTGTTCATTTTGCTCCGGTGTACTGATATGCAAATTTATCTAACATCTAGTAGGAAACGGGAAGTGTTAGATTAATGACTGACAGTGTGACACTTGCGTGCTGCTGTCTACTGTGTGTTGTCTGTGTCATACCGTCAGTCCAGTGTCGTGTCCATAGAGCAATTTGCTAGCAATCACAAAGTCTCGAAACAGTGTTAGTAAGCCCATGGGAAAAGGTCACGTGATGCCTAAAATTTTGAACTGTGAAGGTCAAGTAATTTATATGTGCAAGGAAACACCTTGTGAAATTTGAGGTTTCCACGTGGGTAAAAATTCATGCTTTGTCCTTCTGGGTTATGACATCGTGTAGTCTGGTAGGCAGTATGTTCTTCCGAAAGGCTGGTATCCACCTATCAGGCTACACCATGCCATAATACAGAAGTCCACTTAATACATGACAGAGAAATTTTGGTTTCGAACAGCCATGGTAGCTCATTTAATATGGTGAGCATACTGCGGGCTGCACGACCGACAGATTCTAGATGACTGTGGGGCCGACTCAGCCATCGTCTCTCACGAATATCCCGCGAGTAGATCGGCTGGGGCCTGAAGTTTACCGCTTATCGCCATCTGGTATTGAGATTAAAAATGTACAGGTTTATACCTCCACTTCCTCACACGTTTTTGTAGACTGTTTCCTAATATGCATAAGAATACCTTTACCTTTACTTTAAGACACCATGGGGGTGGCTTAAAACGAGTCAAATAAATGAAAAGAAAAAGGACAGTCAAAGAGACAAAGGTAAAGAGACAAACGAAAGCTGCAATAAAAGAGAGAGAAAAAAGTACGGAAGTTCTGTCTACGTAAGAACGACTTACCCAGTCAGATATCACGGGTCTGAGGCACACAAAATGTAGTATCATATGTGTAGACGTGAGTCTCTTTATGTAGGTGAAAGCATGGCAGTCAACTGCATAGAGGGTCTGTGCGTTAAATGGTGGCGTTCAGAATGCGATAATTGTATTTTGTAAGGCTTTCAAGTAGAGGAAAAACATTAAATTTTAGAACCCGAAATAAAAACTCTATTACATAATCAAAATAAATCTAATAGCTTCTTTACACATTAAATTGTTAAGCTTACCCAACTCCATGGTGCAAGATCTCCCTTAAAATTAATTTTTGCACAGCCGGTCAATAAATTCCCTTAATTCTATGCTTATTACGATCTACTGAATAGCCCACCAATAGACTTCATCCTGAGTCACATTAATTCAGTCCACAACACCTCGAACTCTACTTCACGAACATCCATTTTGACACCATCTCTCCATCTGCACCTAAGTCCTTTATATTCAGTTTCCGACAATATTTTTACGCAGTTCTAATTTCTGCTATGTGTGCTAAATTTCCAGCCCATCTTATATCGCTTGATTTAATGACCTCCATATCATTGTGTGAAGGGTAGGCTAAAACATTATGCGATTTTTTCCGATCTTCCTATTACTTCCCATTATTCTCTTCAGTACCCTCTTCTGAAACATCTTAGTCACTCCGAATTTCGAGGTCGGATATAATATGTAATAACTTCATTATTATTCGTTAAATCCATGTCAAACCCGAAGACTGAGGAGCACGCCTTCTTGGCTGATCGGAGCTTCTTTTATGTGGAGACCGTCTTCTTCGCACACGCCATGTCATTGCGACAAAAGGCCCATATATAGCACTTAGTTATTTACACTTCAAAGAACAAAAATCGCTGAACTCTGTGAATTTTTTGTGCAAATTTGGAGTGTAATTTATGTCACCCCATGCAGCAATTTTTTCAGCAGTATAAACACAACAGTTTAACAAGCAAATAACGTAACCACGGTAACGTGTTAAGGTAAAGGTAAAGGTAAAGCAACCCCATTACAGGCCTAGACAGGCCCTTAGGGTTCCAGGAGATTGAGGCTCCCAGATTTCTAGACAA
>JAKCWW010000783.1:25827-48299 GCA_026260175.1 Reticulitermes lucifugus
TGTGTGTTGTCAGGTAGAGGTCTCTGCAACGAGCTGGTCCCTCGTCCAGAGAAGTCCTACCGACTGTGGTGTGTCTAATGTACGTGATCATGAAACCTCGACGAAAACGAGGAGGCCCAGGCCCATATATAGGGCTGTCGAGCCATAGGGAAGAATGTTTTCACAAATGGAACCACAGGTCCCTTGTCAAAATCTACAAGTCTGTATCTTCAAGAGGTTATACAAAAAAAAAAATGGACTGCAAGTGAAATTAGTAAAGCTAGTAAAATTTCAAGAGTTCATTTTGCACTGAAGTGACAGTGTTTGCAACAAGCTGTACAAGTAACCAGTACAGCCACTCAGTACTAAATCTACCACCTCATGTCAATGGTAAGACTAAAGGCATGTTTCAAAATGTGGTTCTCTCCTGGCCATATGCATTGCATAAGGGTGGCCTGCATTTTCCCAAGCTGTTGCATACCAACATTTCTATATACCGGGTAAACCATCAAGACCGGAATACTAATGTTTGTCTATTCGATGTTTGAAAAGCATCAAATTTATTCCTGATTGTACAGATGTAGGAATATTAAGCTCTTGTTGTGTAACAGCTATTTAGCAGACTTGATCAGGATAACCTTCTGCATTTCATGTGGCTGCCAATTTCATAATGTCATCTGACCTCTCATTATGATTTACACCAAGGGACTGTGTTTCTTTTAATACTGTTTTTTTGGAGACGATACAGATTCATTATAACAGTGTAAAAATATGAAAATTTGTTACCAACAAATTTCTTATACACAGCTTAAAGACAAAGAAACTGGTGAAGCAGTCTGTCCATAATGCATTGCTGTCTTCAGTGGTAGTAAAGACACAATACACCAGTAGCTTTTGGGATGACTTTCAAGCAGATAATTGCAGTGGTTAATCAGAGATGACTAATCACAATAAGTTAGTAAATGGTTGACAACTCCAGACGGTATTCTATTTGCATAAACTACGAACAAGCGGTGAATCAATCAGTTTGGACATGTGGATGGAGGAAAATCATCTCACAAAATTCTGTGAAACAGAAGGGTCATTCCTGCAAATTTAATTTTTATTGTTGATAAAAACAGGTTCTTCTGTAAGCGGATGCCATTTAGTAATTTACGTCCAGACGAAATAACAACGGTACTACGAACAGACTAACTCGCCGCTCGGGTACTTTAAATTAAAACCCACGTTTTGATGAATACCATGCATCATAATCCCCACCCACGCCTAATTCGCCACCTGCGTGGCTCTACGCTACAACTTGGAGGTCTTGCATCAGAGGATCGGAGGCACTGTTACAGTACTGCCAACGTCGACGAACGGAAAGCGGCCACTGACCGCGAGTAATCCGTGGTTCCTTCACTGACGTTTCCCTCGTTGTCCGTGTGTGGCGCTAGTATCGTTCGGGAGGTCAGTGGCACAGATTATGTCAGTGTTCATATGAAACTCACAGCTGTTGTCGCGTATTCCGTAGTAATGTACCCCTAGATAATCTGTGCCACAGATGACTATCTGTGCTGTACCACCACATTCCATACCACAGATTATCTAGTATCCATACCATGGATGTCTGCTGCCACCTGCTTGCTCATCATGGCCGCCAAATTCATTCATTCATTCATTTATTAGCATTCATCGATCCTTTCTGGTACACAACCATTGGATATGGAAATTGTCAATAGATTACATTAACATATTACATAAAGTTTGTCTTATCATAAGATAAATGACAAAATATGTATAAAAGAACTGATAAATAATAATCCCACAGATAACAGAATTATCAATGTGGTTTTTTGGCGTGTTTATAAACAGCTGCCCCACCCGTGCGTGTACTATTATAGATTAGTTCCACGTAACGTTTCAACGATTGCACATTGCTTCAGTTTGCATTGTCACTGCAGAAACCAGTTGAAACTTGTGTTTTTTTATGGATCAGAGTTTTTAACTGAAGCACCGTGCTGTTCGTCACTTCCACCTACATTTTCCGGCAGTGTGGCGCAGCTGATATGGCATGTGATATGTAGGGACTGGGATTGAAACGCGTTGTTTCATTGCATTTCTTTTCTAATAATGGCGGCCATAATGCCCGATTCTGATAGTGAAGATGAGTTGCCACCAGGCTGGGAGGAAAGAGCAGCAGTGGATGGTAGCGTGTATTATGTCAAGTAGGTTTCTATACACTGCCTTTTGCAGTTGCCTGCAACAACTCCCAGCCCTACCATTCTTTTACGTAGGAATTGTTGCAGTTAGTAACGAATTTTCAGAGCAATAATAGAGTTTATTCCCGATTATCTGAATGGTGTCTGCTACTAGTAATGTCAAGTCATGTTAATTCGCAGTTAAATGTTGATGAATCAGCATACTGCAGCAGTAAGAGGGACATGTTTCGATATTACTGATTTGATTTCTAATTCTGATATATTTCCGAATCCAAATGATGGATAAATCGGCGACTAAGTAGTCTTGGTTGGGTAGATATCCCAGAAATGAAATCTGAATATGTATCCTGATTATTGTGGAACCTAACCTTTCTGCCTTTAATATTGTTTAAAGTTTAGTTTGTGACAGAACACTTCACATCACTTAAGAACACCAGTACATGGAGACAGACTGCACACTTACAAGAGCTGTAGCTAACTCATGCATGTTGATTGAATGAGCACCAGATGTGTCATGTGACAAAACATTGTTTATGGTGCATGAAGAGTCTACCTGCCTTCACTGAAGGTTCCTTGTCTAGCAGGGCTCTGTCCTTGTGGATGTGCATACTCATGTGTGCACATGGTGTGAGGATTCATAGCATGTGGAAAATGGTTGTGAGTCAGAAAACCTGAAAGAGATACACAACTTGTAAGATCTAGGTATAGAAGGAAGCTAATATTAAAGTGTATTGTAAATAAATAGGGTAGGACAAAAAGAGGGACCAGTTACAACCATTATGGACACAGTAATGAAACTTCATGTTCCATTGGAGGAGGGGACGTTCTTGAGTAGCTGAGAGATGATTAGCTTGTCAAGAAAGATACTGTCCTATAGAGTTGGTTGATTGGTAAGTTGATTGGTCACTCAGTTGGTTAGGCAATTGGTAGGTTGGTTGGTTGGTTAGTCAGGCAGTTAGGCAGTCATAGTGAATTATTGGGTGAGTGAGTGAGGGAGGGAGTCTATCAGTTAGCTAGCTAATTGCTTAGCATGCTGAACTTGTGATTTCAGTTACCAAAAATGTTGGGAGAAATTCTTTAAGATTTGTAAGAACAGATCTTATTATAAACACATTCATGAATCGAATCAGTCTGTGGGTAATGTTGAAAGTTAAAAAATTTTCATCTTTTTTGGGGATCAGGTGGCATAAAAATAATAGATTTGTTATGCTTTTCTGTTTGCTTAAAGTTTAGAGTTTTTATTGCTGGCACCCACAGATTAGATAACATGCGCAGCTGAATAGTATCTTGCCATTTTTTAGCATAGGGTGATGAAAGAATTTCTTCATTTCTATCTTTGCCTCTGACTTAACATTTAGATGTGAAACATAGCATTGTCCACATATTTTTTGGGGGATTTATTTTGGACTTTTATTTTCTGTGGGCTAACCCACAACCATTTTTACAGGTGTATTACATTTCAGCTGTTGAAGCCTGGCCTTCAGAGAGTTAAAATAGCCCCTATCACTTCTGAAATCAGCATAGATCAGTATGATAGAGGTTGTATCACCATAGGCATAATATCAGAGAACGATTTTGTCCAAATCAAAGAAGTTTTAAGAGATCCTTGTAGACTGCTCTGACTGTCCAAGTACATCTTTATAAATTGTTATAAGATATTCTTGTGTTTTTGTATGCAGATGAGGAATAATGGAATATTTTTCAGTGTAACAGGACCCAGTAAAGGTTATAATGTTGTATGTGACTTGGCATTTTAGCTCTTTATCTTGGTGTTTTGGTATACTCTTTACTTGCAGTACATTCACTATATTCTAAGCTGTTAGAATATGTAAAGTGTATACTGATTACATCTTATTTTTCTTTGTCAGTCATGCAACCAAAGGAACTCAGTGGACACATCCCAGAACTGGCAAGAAGAAGGTTGTGTCAGGAGGTGAGGTATATTCGCTGCATTAAAACTTAGTTGTGCCTTCTTCCACTGAAGAAGTAGTTCTACCAAAATATAAATTCCATGTTTAAAATTATGTTATTAACCTAGTCTTCTATGTGGCATGTTTTACTGTCACCATTAATTTTTAAAATAAATTACAGGGCAATCAGTGCACTAACTAACTCTGTGGAGAAGAGTCCCTCTTCCTAAATTAATAGTTCCTCAGGTAATCAAGAAATTCCTCACATTTTACAGAACCTAAGGGTATGTTATGATGTTCACAAGAGCCTGCCACTTGTTCCTATCCTGAGCCAGATTAATCTGACTTTGAAATTATGTATGATACTTTTGTCTATGGAATATCAGTTTTTGTAACTATATTATGAAGTTTGTGAGGTTCGGTTTTGAACTGTGGATCAGTTTAGGCATATTAAATCTCAGTCGGTGAAGTGAGTGCCTGTGGCACCATTTTGTTTGTATATATATATATATTAGCTGTGATGGAATTTTAGTTGGACTCTGGCTGTGCCAACATTTTGATTGGATTCAGATTGGCTGTGACAGCATTTCAGTTGGATGCATGTTTCTTGTTGCAGTGTTCAGTTGGACCCAAGTTGGATATGACAGTGTTTTATTTGGACTCAGATTGGCTGTGGCAGGATTTCAGTTGGACTGAGATTGGCCATGGCAGCATTTTATTTGGACTCAGCTGGTTGTGGCAGCATTTCATTTAGACACAAATTGTTAGTGTAAATGTTTAATTTGGACTCAGACTGTGACATCACATACGTCTGTCAATGAAGATGTCACTTTTGTGTCGTGTTAGGGGTGCACATAATAAACACAACAGAATACTTGTACAGGAACTTGTCGTTGTAAACAAACTTCATTTATTCTGTACACACAAAAAAGTTGAACACAAATTTTGACAAAAGTTTTTGGAACTTGAGGACCTCTGTTGGACGACTTAAAAATTATATGCCATGTACCCACTGATGAGACTTACCATTGGACTATGCCCTGGTTTACCATTTTCCAACAGGGAAGATATTTGTCACACCAGCATATTCAAACTAGCTCTGGGGCCCACAGTCTCCCATTCCATGAGTATCAGGACTTTTTCTTTCGGGCATAAAATGGCAGGAATGTGAAGCCATCTCACCTCTTTGTGCTCTGGTTAACTCTCTGTTTATATACATTTACTCAAACCATTATGGTTTCAAATAAACATGAACCAGGAAAAGTTTTGAGCATTACACTTTTACTTAATTCTGCTATAAAAATGTTAATGCTCTCTTTCTGTACATTTTATTAAATAATTTTTGTAACACACTTGTACCAATGATATTGCTCTGCTAGTATGTTTCACCTTTTTATTGACATCTGTAGTCAGTCTGGTCAGAGAGAATAAGGATTAATGCAGTCTGTTCGACACTGAGATTCTCGACGTTCATGTGAAGGCGATTTAATAAGTAATGTCATCTGTTGGGCTCTGGCTGAAGTAACCAGGATGTGACTGACTCAGTCACAAGTTATATGATGGCTTAACATAATGTACATGTGAATGCTGAAGAAGGCATAAGTTGGCATCACAGAGAGTGTGCCACTATATGCATGCATGCACAAGTTGTTCGCTTTCTGTTTCCTGTAGTTCAGGCTTTTGACATCACTCACAAACCAAGCTCTTTGACCCTGGCATGACTCCATGGAATCATGTCTTGTGATATCACACACAAACCAACCTCTATATCAACCATGGAAACCTTGGTGTGATTCCATAGAAACTGGGGTTGTCACATCACTCACAAACCAAGCTGTATTCTAACTATGGAAATGAAGTGTGTGTCAGTCACCCAAGCACAAATCCGAGTGTAACGCCTTGGAAAGTGGGGTTGTGACATCACCCACAAATCAAGTTCTGTTGTAGCCTTGGAAACTTGGGTGTGAATCAGTCACAAAATAGATGATACCATGGAAACATGGTAACAGTGAAAATAAAGTGTGGCTCACTTAATCACACATCAAGCACATTATATAAGTTAAATGATACTTTTGGAGGCCACCGTGTTGTACTTCTTTTTAATTTCATGCAATGAGCAGTAACAGCATTGTGGATGCATGAACTTATGAGACAGGTTGACACTAGTGCAACTGAGATTATGGTAATACATCTTGTAAAATTGTGCAATTTTGTAGTATGCAATATGACATATGGTGGCCATGTAAGTAATTTTTTACCTTTCAGCAATTTTTTTGGAATATGTAATGAAATCCTGGAGCTAGGCATTTGAAATTTGGTATGCGTTAAGATTATAGACATATCTAAACATTATGTGTGATATATCTCCTCCACAAAACAACAGTAATGATACCAGTAGATACATAGAGTTATAATTGTATGCAATGGGAAAGTAGGCTCAGAACTCGTTTAAAGCTCTCTGTTTCACTAATGGCCTCCCTTTTGATAGAAGAGATGCAATTATACATGTGTTCAACTGCATTGGCACCACATGTTAGTCAGTCATCCTAATGCTGGCAGGAAATGCCTGAAAATTTCCCAGTTACTTAAGCCAGGAACAAGTTAAGAAACTTTAGAAGAAAGGTCAAACTTGGATACTTGAAACACTTTATTTTAAACCCGGTGTATGAAACCAGCTCAGTGTGTGAGCTATAGTGATCAGATGCATTTGGAATATTTGCGGATGGGGAAAAGTTTAAATGTGAACTTGTCACCCATGAAGAAGAAGAAGGAGGNGGGGGGGGGGAGGCTGAAGTACCATCCCTGATGTGATATGTCTTAGGGTGACACAGATTTCTGTGTTCCTGTAATGGTGGTCAAATTGCATGCCCACGGGTCATTTTGTGACTCACAAACACAAAAAATCAATTGAACAGTAAAAGCATTTTCGGGAAGGTAACATCTACTCTGTGCTGTAATGTACTTAAGAAATTAAAGTTAGTGATACTGACCTATAATAATGACAGTTTTAACTACTGAATGGTATGAAAGCCCAGACAGTCTATTTAGTCAAGGTAAAATTGTTCCTGTGCACCCCATGAAGGTGAATTGGGGAGTGATGATAACTCCACTCATTGTTAACCTGAACCCAAGATGGGGTGAGTGGTCAGCTTCAAGCCCTGGCCTCTTTATGTGCGAGAAAGGGCCTGTGGTATGCATTGAATGGAAGGGTGGGTGGGTTACTCAAGCCAGTCTGGACACTGGAGAAGAGAGAAGTCTCTTGAGCCTGCTGGCAACCAAACCATGATTCCTCTGTTTTTCAACCCATAGCTATCCCAGCTCATTTCTGCTCTTTACATTCACAAACTGCGATTTTGTTCAATTGACAGACTTACCTTTTGGCTGGGAGAAATGTGTGTCAGAAGATGGGAAAGTCTTCTATGTGGATCATGCGAATCGGCGAACAACTTACAGTGATCCCCGCCTGGCATTTGCTACAGAAGAAAAAGAGCATGCCCAGGATTTCCGTCAGAGGTTTGATGGCTCTACAATGGCACTTCAAGTGCTGCATGGTCGAGATCTTTCAGGCAAGGTGGCAGTTGTAACCGGAGCAAATGCAGGCATAGGTATGACTATGAACTGTTCAGGCTTGCCAACTTGCATTAGTTTATTAATCATTACTTTGTACATGTGACAGAGAGATAGAGAGGTCTTGCATGCACAGGTATGAATATTTGTATGTGATGCTGGTTAGCTTAGTACTTTAAACTAGTGATTAAAATATTTGTATTAAAATGCAAATTTTGCAATACTGTATGGGCTGTAAAGGTTATTGATCAAACAGTATGAACAAATGATTATGTAATGTGAACATGAAAGGACTGATTAGGAAATGGTTGTGATCTGTTTCAAGGTACTTATGTGGCATTTAAGATTGTGGTCTTCTGACACACCCTGCCATATAGCATGGTAAATAGACACCAGTGTTTTGGAGGAACCCACTGCCTCCATCATCAGGGTAGAAGATTGAGGGAGGAACCTGCTGCCTCCACCAACTTAAATGTACGAGATGGAAGCAGTGGGTTTTTGTGAAATGTTGGTACCTACCTACCAGACTACACAACTTCTTATCCCAGGAGACGTATGTTAATATCCACTGCTGTGAGAACCTCAAATTTTGTGCTTGTCCAATGAAAATGAATAGTTGAAGTTGAATGACTGAGTTCAAGTATTCATATTTGCATATTGTGCTTATATGTTATGTCAAAAATGTAAATATTGTAAGCTTAGATCTGTTGTACTGTACTTTCATGTTTTTCTTGACTTACATGAAGTAATCTCTTGCCAGTAGAAACTTATAATGTAGTACTATCCAGTGAAAAGCTATGACATGTGTGCTGTATGCACCTTGAATTATGTTTCTGTGCAGGTTTTGAGACAGCACGTTCTATGGCACTGCATGGTTGCACTGTGGTATTTGCATGCCGAGACGTTAACAAAACGCAGGCAGTCATTGATAGGATCAACGAGGAGAGAGCTCATGCAGTATGTGATGTAATTGAGCTGGATCTTGCAAGGTTGCAGAGTGTTAGGAAGTTTGCTGCAAGCTTGAAGCTTAGATACAAGTGAGCACTGCCAATACTCACCATCAGTAATATATGTGTTGTAGTATTCAGCACTTACCATTCGAAGACCCACTGAGACATTGAAATTGTTCCTTGTATTCTGCATGAGGAAACAGGGAAATCTGAACAAATGAGTAAGTGAAGACTCCGTTTCTTTTGTTGAGAGAAACTTCAGAACTTCACATTTAGTTACACTGTGTCCCTTTTTCTTTAACATGAAACATATATCACCACAAGTTTGTATATGTTTTGACATATTATTTCACAGCTCATGATGACGAATAACATTACAACATCAGACAAACAGAAATGTTCTTGTGTCTTCTAAGATGTGACATTTTGTAGTCTGATATGATTTGTGCAACAAAGATCAAGTGCCTAAAATATTCAGAGTCCCAGACTGGAAGTGAGGTAAGCAAATGGCTGCCATCTTCATTCCAATTGTTCATATCTTCTGTGTTCGCCCATGTGTGGCGTTTCTCTGTTCCATTCATTACACTTATTTATGCCAGATGCTTGTTAATCCTTTGGTTTGTAACATTAGGCCTAGCATGGCCTTTGTTATGCAGCCCCCATTTAAATTTCAGTCTGCTGCACATCACACTGGGCATTTCATTTTGGTGCCAAAGGGTTAACAAAAGACTTCACTATGCTGATCTAATTTGAAGATATAACATGGCTTAAAAAGTTCATTAATTTTACAAGTTTTCTGTTTGGGTTTAGCAGCAAAGCATGGATGGACACTTCAACATCAATATTCACTCACAGCTAAGTGGACAAGGCAAGAAACCAGTATTCCTCAGAGATAAAATATGGTAGTTGAAGTCTTGGTATCAGCAAAAGGTGTTATTCCACATGTTGTATTTACACAAACTCTAATCTGCACTGCACAGTTACATTATTTAACTGTATGTTTCAAAAGTTACGCATGCTGCATTGGCGAGGCTAGGTGTGTGAATGAAGCAGATGTTTCATTTATTTTTCCGTGAGTTGTTGTTCACTGGCAGTCTGATTTAAAGGGTCTGTGTTTAAATGTGATTGTAGAGAGACAGCTTTATTTGCAAAACATATGGACGTTGCAGGCATTTTGTATCTTGAAGTATATCACTTACACAAGACATGAATTAGTATGTTAACCCTTAAAGGGGCCATTTTTAAGGCCCAGTATCTTTAATATGGTGTCCAGAATCTCCGAATTTCAAACATGTTGCTGAGATGGATCAAGTTTATCCAAACCATCTGACACAATCTTAACAGAAAACACCTCTCTTGAGGTAGGATGGAACAGGGATTCTACATGGTTTTCTGCAATTCGCTTAACATGTTCTTGATGGGGTTCATGTCAGGCACTCGAGGCCAGTTGCTGAGTTTTTTATCACTCTGCATTAATAGTTGTCCTTGAATCACATGAGATTCCTGACTGGAGGAGTGCTTCTGTTGGAGCTTCATTATGCCCATGGGGTAAAGCAGTCTTACAGAGGGCAGCATTACATTCTTCAAAATGTTTTTATTTTAGAGACTGTCTGTGTGCTCTTCTATACAGTGGGGCATTCCAGGCTATTCATTGTAGAACCAACCATGGCAATGAACAGACACATGACCACTGCATGTAGAAGTTGATGAGGGGTGTAATACTCTCCTGGTGATATGTAAATTAACTCACCCATGATTTTCTGAGCTGAATAGATTCTTCAGAGAACATGAGTCTGTTCCATTGCCAATTTACATTGCCACAGCAAATGCTGGATGATATGGTTTATGTTTATCAGTAAGCAGGTCCTTCAGTGTAGCATGTCAGGCTCTAAAAGCAGCATCTTTAAGTCTCAGAGTAACTGTGTGTTTCTGCCCAGGAAAGCTAGAAGCAGCAGTAAGCACCCTTGTACTGCCTAATGCCAGGTGTCATTGAATGGAAATTTGTATTATTACTAAAATAATCAATATTTTTCAGTAGCTAACAGGCTGTACTTTACCAGTGTTACCAATAAAAATTTGTGTGGCCTGCACACATATGGATTTCCGATGATGTGGCACACTACTGAAAAAACTTGGATGCACCTGGAGTAAACAGTTTCACCAACATGTCAGAATGGTACCAATGTGCATCGGCAATATTGTATCTAAAGGCACTAGACGTGTAACAAACATAATGTTGATTTTGTATGAGAATAGTGTTATTGGTGGTGAGTGAAAATTTGTTGCCAGTTACAAAAACTTACTCCATGTGTTATAAATTTTTGCCTTGCCCAGTGGGTCTCTTGTCGCTATCACATAGCACGTTCTCAGGTCGTGGGTGGAGAAGATGGCCTACAGATGTGGAGGGTAATTGCGAATATATTGAATAAGTTGTAGTGGACAGCCAACAGCATATGTTCTTCCAGTCTGGGGTTTGGTCTAGGGCCTAACAAAATTGCACTGTAAAAACAGATACTATGTTTCGAACTGTTACACAAAGCCTCATAATGGAACTGTTGTAAACGTGTTAATGAACCTGTATGTTTCATAAAAGGCTGGAAATGTTTTTGATCAGTTGAGTGATTGTTAGCTTCTCAAGGAGGACTCTTTTTCGATGGTTATGAATTTCTGTATATTTTTCAATGAAAAATATGCTTCATGAGTGAAATACTTGCTCCATTACTGAAAATTGACTATTTCTTGAGAATAACTGATACTGTACTGAGGGCTCAGACAGAAGTCCCATGGAGTGGCCCATTCCAGCACATCCCCCTGCAGAAAACAAATCCATCTCCCTTACCCTCCAGTCATCATGCCATTCTGTCTGTATTAATGTTGCCAGTGATAATTGTGTGATAACCTGTGCTGGTGACAGTTACTTTGGGCTGGCTGATACGCTGCAGGATAGAGGAGACTGGAGGAGAATAAAGCAGTAGCAGAAATAAGAGCCTTTCGAGCCCCTTTCGGCACACCATTGTTGTGGCCTGTGTGTAATTCATTGTTTATAGCAAGTGTTTCCAATGTGCAGGGAACTGGACATGCTGGTGCTGAATGCTGGTGTATTTGGTCTGCCCTTCTCCCTCACACCTGATGGTTATGAAACCACATTCCAAGTGAATCATTTGAGTCACATGTACCTGACACTGCTGCTTGGGCCTCTTTTGGGTCGGGGATCCAGAGTTGTTGTCGTCTCTTCAGAATCACATAGGTAAGCATGTCATCCAGAGTCATAGAATGGCAGGAGTAAACAATTATCTCTTCCTATTTATTTTATTAGAATTTATTAATTTTATTTTTATTGATTATATTTTTTTATTTTTTAAAAGTTTTTGTTTACCTTGTGTTTGAATTTATTCACAAATTTCTCATTGCTAGGATATTCCACCAGGCTCCACAATCCTATTTATTTTACATCAGCAATACACAATCCCAGCAGTTGACTTCACTGGTAAGTCCACAGCCACTACAGCTTTACTGTACACCAATCCCAGCCAGTACTCTGAGGCCTCACCCACCATGTATCACTACCATCACATTTGGCCTGCCACGTACTCAGTCCTCTCATCACACTCGCCCACACGTACGAGAAATAACCTGTCTTCCGACATGGCTACTGTTCTTGGACTGCTTGACCCTGAAGATGAAGGCAGTGCGATTCTTTGAAATGTTGGGAAATGCCCAGCGACACAGTGTTGAATCTTCTGTCATGCCTCTAATTTTTGGGTGTTTTGTTTTGAGGATGGATGTTTTGTAGCATTGGAAATGGAACATAGTAGCTCCATCTTCAGGATAGAATACTTTTACATAGAAACTTGCTTCAGGGTAAGACTGGTACCTTAAAGATGGAGTCGGTATATTCCTCCAGAATGTCAGAGATGCTTTCCATTACCACATGGCATTAAAACCCAAAAGTTATACATGGATCACTGTGAAAAATCTAAAGTTCAACAAACATATATATAGTTTTTACCCATATTATGTTTTAATGTAAAATTTTTAATAGGTAAAGTGTGTGGTGTTTAGGAACTTGAGGCATCATTCTTAGTCATCTAAAGCCTGCAGTATTGTTGGACATTAAGTTTAACAGTACTGCAGGCTGATGTGACCAGTATTTATTTATATAAAGGTAAAGGAATCCCTGTACAGGCCTGGATAGGCCCTGAGGGTTCCAGGAGGTTGAGGCTCCCAGATTTCAAGAAAATCGGCACATGAAGGTAGTAAGGTTGTCAGCCCTATGCACCAGCTGACTTTACCCCTCAGGAAATATTTCTGATACTCATTTCTGTTAGAGGCTGAGTCGACCCCAGGGCCATAGTGCGGCTGGAAGGATTATGTCAACGAAAAATTCATGTGACACCATTAGGAATCGAACCCGCAACTTTCTGGCTTGTAGTGCAGTGCCTCGATCATCTGCGCCACCGCGTGCCCTATTTATTTATATATTAATGGTTTACTTAAGAGTTCTGTCAGTAGATCAGCCTATATGGCATTGAATTGTGGGATAAGTGAAAATAAATTGGAATGTATGTGGAGAGAGGTGGTTGTGGCCAATTTAAAGTACTGCTCTGGCATCTATCTGGAGGGACTGAGTGAATCCACAAAGTGCCTCAGGATAGTATTCCAACTGACATTCAAAGTAGGGTCTTTCTGAATACAATTCAGAGTGCCATCACTGGCACATCTTGCTTGGTAAAAATGGACAGTAAAATGTCTTCTGTATAGCAGAAAAGGCAGCAGAAGAGATGTGGAATGGTTAGTCATTGTGAGTTGACACATGCAGTTCTGAGCATGTGCTGAATATGTATAATTAAATGACAACATGATGTGCATAAAGTGTCACAACATTCGTACTGTCCAATGCACAGTGTTCAGTGATTGTCTTTTAACTGACTAGAAGGGCAGTAAAACCAGTGCAGTACTCAAACACGAATGCACATAAGAAAACACCCCCAGAAATTCATTTGATATATTTAGGCAACAAGGAAATCTACTGCATTTTTAAGACATGCTGCGTAATCTCTGTTTTATTTTCCACAAAATGCTGTTTATTTCATAATGTTGTCTTATTCTGTTCAAATGATACGTTTTTTCATAAACCATGAGTACAATTTTAAATACCCACTCCGGTCGGCCAAAAGTTTGTCTGTGCTGTAGGACGCATACACTCTACTAAAGGCTTGCATTTTCTGTCTTTCACAGATGGCAGATAGTGAAAGTAGTCTGATATGCAGAATAAATTGGAAATTGTGCTGGTGGTAGAAAATATGTTAGTTTCTGAAACAGAAGAAATTTTGCAATTACGGTTTGTGCAGTGTCAACTGGGATGGATGGTAGGGTTTTTCTTGCAAGAAATGATTGTGTATTAGAGAAAGGAAGAAGTGTTTCCCATGAGCAAGAACTCAGCCTGTGGCTGAAATAGTTTGAGAATGTTTATGCTCAAAGTTTAAGGCACTGTGTTTTATGTACACATATTCTTGACATACGAGTATATAGCCTCATAAAGGTAAAGTATTTCCTGTGCACACCATGAAAGCATGTTGATCATCCTGTCAGAACCGTGTAAACCACCTCAGTTGCAAAAGATGGACTGGGGCTCTTGCCAGGCTTGCCTAGCAGACAGGATCCCAGGTAATCTGACAAGGTGGCAAGTGTGAAACACATTGAGGAGCTGTACAGTGCTATCCAGGAGACTGGCAGTATCTGCTTCAAAGCATTGTCCACATGGCAACCTGCAGCCTTTTTACCTACTCGTATGCTAGATGAAATGTGCCTGAAGAACCAGCTGAGGAAGCAGTGACAAGTCACCAGGGACCGCACTCTGAAAGCTTTGGTTAATTGCCACCAGATGTCAGTGACATCAGCTAAACAATGGGAGGAATGAACAGTGGAGCAATATGCTAAAATCCTTAGAGACAGAGCACCAGTTACTATGGAAGATGACAAAGTGGGTAATGCAAAGTGTAACACCTTAACCCCCCCCCACCTCAACTCACATTTAGGGGGGCATTTGCTCTTTCAGTCAAACAGAAGCCCTAGCTGACAGTGGCAAGGCTGAGATTCAGGCGGTAAACAACACATTGGAACCAGCAGTGTCTGAGATGTTTAATGAGGCACTGCAAGTATATGCCTTTGTTCCTGCCAAGTGAACCAACCTCATCGAGGTCTAACAGGCTATTGTCTCAAGGGCAGCAAGACGTCAGATCCAAACAGTATACTGAATAATATTCTGAAACACCTTCCCAAGCAAGTGGTAACCTCTCTCATAGAAGTGTTTAACGTTGTCCTCTACAGGCTTATTGCCCGCTGGCTTGGAAACACACTTATGTGATCTCTGTACTGAAACCTGGGAAAAACCACATTCTGTCATCATCCTGTCAACCCATAAGCCTGCTTGACATGATTGGCAAACTGTTTCTGATATTACTGATTAGGATCCTCAGTGAAGTAAGCAAACATGGGCTACGCTGTGATGAATGGTTCTGGTTCCAACTCATATATGGTATGGTACCACAGCTGGCCTGTCTTGTTTGAAGAGTCAACAGTAACGTCGATGTGGCTAAGGCCTTTTGATACCATATGGATTGAGGGTCTTGTCTACAAGCTAACCATCCTCAACTTCCCAAGCTACCTGGTGAAGACAATATCATTGCACCTCCATTCGCAGACATTTCAAATGTCCTTCCATTTAGCCACATCAACTGGTCACAGCATGTGGGATGGAGTGGCTTAATCTGGCTTCCAAATTTATTCTCCTGGCTTGTCTACTCTAAGTGAAATTAAATTTTTTTTGGCAGGTTTGCTAATCTGAGTACTCCTACACTTAGCCAGTCAGCACTGTCACCAACATCTGCAACTCATTTCTGGTCCATGATGGCATACAACAACTCCAAATTGTGTAATGTCCTATTTGGATTGGAACTTGCCAGAATGTGGGAGGAGCGGGGGATTATTGTCAACATCCTCCACCCTGGAAACATGGTTAGCTCTAATCTCAGTCGAAACTGGTGGTTTTACCGCCTCGTGTTTGCCATTGTACGACCATTCACAAAATCCCTGGTGAGTATATCAAAACTGTAGCATTTTATTTTGGAATACATATGCAGCTTTGTTACCCAGCAGACAAAGGAAAAGCCAAGTTGTTGTTGGATTTGTGGTAGGGTGTGATTTTGGTTCATCTGGCGCAGGATAGAGACCAGTGGCAGGCTTATTTGCACACAGTAGTGAACCTTTGGGTTCCACAAAATGTGGGGTGTTTGATTAGCTGAGGAACATTTAGCTTCTCAAGAGTGACTCTGCTTTGTGTGTTTAGTTTAAAAGCACATTAAAGATAGAGTAAATGCTGTGACCATTTTGAACATACATACTACAAAGTACATTGGCCTCAGTCAGTATGCTGACTAAGCTACACGTTTGAGACCGATGATCAACTTCCAAGAGAGAATTTTCTCGTCTTTAGTGCCGCGTGGCCCGTCCATCCTCTCCTTGTATGGGTACCTGGTGCTCTTCCCAAGGGCTAGAATATGAAGCTGACCACTCTGCTTTATCAACTGCTGAGGTCAAGAATGTGTGTAGCTATATGTCCTCTCCCTCATACATCTCCGTAGCATGGCATAAAAATCTTGACCTTATTTCTTATTGCATAGAATTTGGCCCATGTTGTCATTGACAAAGATTATGGTCCTTACAAATGAGGAGCCCAAGTATGGGAGAGAAGTGTCATGGTCTGTAAGTAACTAATCAATTAATATAAATATATAATTTTTTATAAACTGGGGCATTATTCTAATCTGTAATACAGGATATGTTTGTTCCTACAATTCTGTGACAGCCACATTTAATTTGGGATATTGAACTGTTCATTAGCTCAGACCTTGCATGAAGGTTAGTGAATAATGAATTTTAAGAATGTTAAAGGAAGCAGTCATAGCCTGATTTGATGTACTAGCCTAGCATTTGCCTAGAGGGTTTGAGGAGCACCATGTAAAACCCTTTGTCAAGATACCTGAAATTTGCACCCAGGACCTGCCAAATACATTGTGTTTCTCGCTTGAACAGAGTTCATTTTTATTGTTAAGCAAATTTATGCATCATGGGTCTGTCTGACTCTTCTACCTGAGCACAAAGTCAGAGAAAGTTTCACAATAGTTATACTGTGAATGTATCATTTTTTCAGAATGTAATACCAGGAGAAACATTGTGAGTTATATTGTAGGATTATGTACTACACACATCACATATGTGTAATTTCATTTTATTTTAACCTTTCTGTAATGCAGTGTGTCTTCAGTCTCCAGTCTCAGCATAGCTGCTGTTGTGGTAGCTTTATCACATACACAGGCTTTGTATGTGATAAAGTTCTCATGATGGCAGCTCTGCTGAGACTGAAGATTAAAGATACCCTCTGTATTTATAAATGGGACTACCACCATGCTAAGTTATTTTGTTAAGGGAGTATTATAAACAGATTATAGCCACATTTGGACTGTAATGGATCAGGCACACGTTTTTGTATTACATTTGGTAACTGGCATAACTGTGCAGGCGGACACCAACGGGTATATGAAGGACTTATCTCTATGTATCTGGCATAATGAATTATATTTAGTCCTTTGCTACTGAATTTCATCAGTGCAGTATGTAATTCTTGCATTTTGTTTTGCCTTTTCAACCGACTTTGTGTCTAAGATATTAATTTGTAACAATAACCGATGTTACGGCTCTTCTCATGTTGATGGAATAATTCCGTTTGTATCACAGCACAACACAACTACATACGATGAAAGGGTTCATTTCATTTGTAAGTAATGTGCTGACTAAATGAGTACAGCTGTAGTGTGTGTGTGTGTGTCTGCAGCAACAGGCGGCAAGCACAACTGTATACTGTGCAACAGCACCGGAGTTGGAAGGTGCCACAGGACTTTACTTCAACAACTGTTGCCGTTGTGAACCCAGTAAGGAGGCCCAAGACCCAGAGCTAGCTCGAATTTTATGGCAGTTAAGCATGAGCATGATTCAAGCAGTCATCAACCCTGGAGAAGATACTGCTGCAGTTGATAATTAGCACAATTTTGCAATGTGTATGAAGAAAACGGTTACTCTGAAAGAGCATAAATTTTATATCATTATATAAAGTTTCTTATTATATGTATCATTTTGTAATGAATGTCTTCGTTGTTTCTTGTGATTTGACAATTTGTGTAAACACTATACTCAAGGTTGAATTTGCTCTCATGTCATGAACTTACAAATCACTACATGTACCCAAATGACCCAACTGGGCAGGCAGCCCTGTTCAGAGAGCCAACCCTATCTGCCCTTGGCAGGACAAACTGTTATACACCCAATCACAGGGATACAAGTTACCATGGTATTCAGATATTTTTATACCTGGGCTCCCTAACACTGCACACAGTTGTCAGTGCAGTCTGGTCGCAGCTTGGGTGATGTCGGAATGGCCAGGCAACATTATACCTTTTCCAAAAACATTTACTCTGTTGGGAGTACATTGCCTCTCACAGTGTGATGTTGGGTCATATTATCAGACAGCTAGGACAGTCATTAAAGTAAGGGAGACTGCTATGAATTTCTTGGTAAGAATTTTCTGACACTTCACTTCGCTCCGTTGTTTAAAAGCACGCGAAGAGTTCTGCAAGTTATGCAACTTTGTTTTTTGAAATGGAGAGAAAATGGTTGGAGATGCATGTGCTGTGCTTTCCCCTTTACCAGCTTGCTTTTTCACCCTCGTGCTAACGGATAAAATTCACTGCTGAGAAGAAGAGTAAGAATTTTCAGCACTTGACTCCAAAAGTTGTTGACTGTAGAAGTTACTGGAAGTGTGCATGTACAGATTGAGACACTCTAATACAGTAGAACCCGGATAAGAAGTTTTCCCCTATAAGGAGTCTGATTTTTAAAGTCCCGAAATCCTATTGCTTTTAATAAGCTTCCCTCTTAATAAGTCTTCCCGCTTAAGGAGTCCCTAATCCTCTGGTCCCTTGAAAGACTTCTTAACAGGGTTCTACCGTATGTGTCTGAAGTGGGGCAGAATACTGCATAATAATGTGGGATTTGGGAATGTGTTGCAAGCTTGGCTGTGTAACTGCAGAGAGGAGGGGTTCCCTCACCAAGGAAACTGACCATTCTCCATATTATATGTAAAAAGCTTACAAAGCAACATACTAAACACCACAGTCCCAAATAGGACCATTGTATTCCCATGTGAGAATACAGTGTTACAATTAGTGATACAATAAAGTGATCATAATTACTACTGTGCTCAGAAATATATTTTCCTTACCTGTTGAATGCATAGTGATTACTGTATGTACCATAGGCACATGAGTTTTGATTTTGCTTTTGTTAACAATTGTAATGAAATGAAGGCTCTGACAGGAATGTTCTGTGTTTCCTTTTGTAACTGGAATTATGTTTTTAAATATTACATTGAGATCTTCAGCAGAGTTTAAAATACCGTAACAAATGTGAATATCAATGTGTGTAAGAAAAATGCTGTATAGTTTTGAATTTGGCTAATTGATTCTTTTTGATCAGTGCTTTCTTGACAGCATTTTTATACAGCACTGAATGCTCAAAATGTTATTGATTTTGTTACTTCAATCGTGTGCTGTCTAATGAAGTTAATGAAGTTTCTAATGTACAAGTTCACACATGGACTGAATTGTTGAACCCAAGATGACAGACGCTATGTCTTGTCATCAAAGTGCAGGACAAGATCATCATACAGCCATCCCTCACTTAGCACTCTTGATTGGTGCTAGACAAACAGCACAAAATGGAACAGCTAGCTTACTTTCTCTTAAAATGAATCACCACCCACACTGTCGTCTTGGACTGCTTGACTCTTGAAGATGGGACCTTTAGGCTGCCCCGAATCGTCAGTTAACAGCTACCAACATATGCTGTGTAACAAACCCAGAAGAGCGAAGACCTTATCTACACCGTGGCGGAAGCATGAAATCTCACATTCATAGATCTGATATGTATCCTCAACTTAACAATTCAGTGATAATTCCCAACGTTAGGTGCATTTCAGTACTGAAATCAGATTAACAAATAAAAGTATACAGAGTAGCATTTAATTTTGAAGCCTGTAAAGGAGTTATTATCTTTCGAAATTCGGTGATTTCTCCTTTATTTTTCGAAACATCATATTGTCGATCCCCATAAGTGTAAAGCTTTGCAAACGCCGAGCTGGTGTTCTGCTTCAATACGTCTAACAACATTTGACTTCACTGCTAATGACGAGCTTTTATTATGCATATCTACAGATTTTTTGTCCTGCTCATTTTTTCGCGCTTTTGACTGATAGTGAATAATGCTGGTCAAGAGAATGGTTGGCTTCTTCCTTGAGAGGCATGGTCCTTCTTCNCTCTGACAAGCTGCTAATGCCGACCGGTTGTAATTGGGCCGCCAGTTAACGCAACCGCGGTGGCTGTAAACACGCAGGCGCGCAGAAACTAGTTCAACCGAGTGACATTTTTACGCAAGGTAAAAAAAAAAACAGTTGGGGAAGAACGCTATAGCGAAACAGCGCGAAGTGTTAGCGGGCGATTCGTGTACAGTACAACCCGCTTAAGAGGACCACGCATAAGAAGTTTTTCCACCTAAGACTTTAGAATGATTTAGTACCAAAATTTCCCCATATTATTAACATATAGCACTTTTAATGCGTTTTCCCCGTAAAATGACTTTCCGCGTAAGAAGCATGGAAAGTCCGCGACGCAACATTTTTTCGCCCATTTTGATAAGTTTCGCATCAAAATCTTGGCAGTTTTCCAGTCATTAAATTTATTACCAACGTACAATGACGAAATAACGCTGCCAGTTCGTAAAGATTAATCATGAAGCTCGTATTCATCACGGATCAGCGGTACAGACAGTGTTAAGCCGTGGAAACATTGCGGGAACTTACGTCACATTCCAACTGCGCTGACGACTATTCCCGCACGTGCATTTCACAAAGCGTGAAACAACGTCATTTGGTCTGTGTAAGCTACGTATACAACTTGAAGAAGCTTGAGTTTAATGGAGCGCGTTGTGACTGTAAGTATTTTACTTTAATTGTAATAATTTGAAGTATTATGTGTGCAGAATTTATAAACATTTTGTCTTCACGTCAAATTGCTTGTGTGTGTAGAGTTTTCATCCTGTAAAGCCGATAATTACTGCACATGTGATCAGCATGCCTACTACATATAAAACCAACATAAAACATAACCCCATGACAAGCTGACAGCCCCACAGTGGTTCTTGCCATTACTTATGTTTACTTCATGATAAATCAAAAAGTTTTACGGGTTCATGAGATTGATTATAAGTGTACTCCCTGTGTTGTACTGTGCTTTAATGTTATCCAGCCATAATGCAAAACATGAGTTTTGAGGAAGACATTGTTAGGTTCCAATCATTCACATATCAGAAATATATTCAATTCTTATCCCCTGTATCTATTTTGCTGTGAAAAACAACAAAGCTACTAAAAAGTTTTGATTTGAAGCATTTTACGCCATAAAAGTGTAGATATAAAGTAATTGATTTGTCAGATTTCTGACTCCATGGATTAGGGTTCTTGAAAAACTCGCCTGCAGTTTATTCTGTTTGATCTTGCATGTGACTAATGTGCAAGCACTTCGTGCGCTACAGTCCTTTGAAACATTGGTGACTACTCACTGAAAAACACAGCACCACATCCCAGAATACTGGAATCTTCACTGTGCAAGCAGTCTGCTGTTGTGTAGTTATGAAAATAAAATTTTCCCTGTGCTTTATTATGCATCACACCATGACATCATATGGGAGAGTGGAGGTATAGCTCCATGCATTCTTAATCTCAACACTAGATGGAGGGGAGTGGGCTGCTTCACCACTGGGGAAAAGCCCCTTCTACCCACTGAACAGGAGGCTAGGTGGTTATATAAAACATGTCACTAGGCTACAGGTTGGATGACTGAAGAGTGGGTTTGATTTCCAGCAGGGGCAACATATTCGTCTACAAAACATCCATACCAGCTGTGGGGCTTCCTCAGCCTCTTATCCAATGGGTACCAGAGGTAAAGCAGCCAGGGCATGAATGTGACTATTCATCTCCATTCACTGCCAAAGTCAAGAATGTATGGAGCTATACTTTCACTTCCCCATATGCCCTCAGGGCATGGTGCTTAACCTGGCACAAGAATGTCACCTGATGAAATAAAACACTTGCGCCTCGGAGAGATGAATGAATGGGCATAAGAAAAAGGAACTTGATGGTTCCTGCCATTATGGTGTTAACCAGCAGTGTAGGTACTAAGACGTGGGAGGTCTTGGCTGCATCTGGGTCCCAACCCTTAGACAGCTTCTTGATGCCTTTGGGCAGCCCAAATTTGACTGTAAATATTGTGTAGCTCTTTTTATTTCTAATTCTATCCATGGTGTGAAGCTAACCACTCACCCACATCTAGTGCCAAGATTATGAATGAATGGAGTTACTACACCTTTCGGCACCCCCCCCCCCATCCCTTTGTTGCATGCACAGGGACAACTTTATATTAGTATCAATTTTTAGATACCAGTGACCATATATCATCCCTTGCTGTAACTACGATGGGCAGTCAAAAAGTTCCCGGAATTCCCCTGCAGACGAAGAATGAGATATGGTGCACCATGAGTTTGTACCGCCTGGACAGTGTGTTACCTTTCTACTTGCAAGTTTTGCAGAGGTTGTGCGATGCAGTTCGGAGGAAGTGGCGCAACAAGTGGCACGGACAGTGGTTTCTGCATCACGATAACGCACCGAGCCACACATCGCTTGTTGTGCAGCAATTCCT
>JAKCWW010000783.1:52308-70263 GCA_026260175.1 Reticulitermes lucifugus
TAGCCTCTTCCAAAGCGAGTTCTCCACAGGGTGCGATCTAGTGCTTCCTCTTTCAATTTCCATGCCTTATATATATATGAAAAAAAGTTAAAACATGTCATAAGTATGTATTTTTCTGAAAATTGAAGTGTGTGAAGGAAGATAATCTAAAATGTAGGGTGGTCTTATATATGGGTTAGAGGATCTGATACCTCATTACTAGATGGCAGGTGAGGTTCATCATGGTGAAGCCAAGCACTCGGAGCCCACAACAGCAGCTGGCACACCGTGGCAGCTGCTTCTGCACTGAGTCGCTGTAACAGATTATACTATAAGCTCTAAAACTGCACTATTAAAGCCAAAGTTCCTTATTCTGAGCAGAAACATGGCTAGGAGAGCAAACAGATTACAAGCAGCAAAGATGCATTTTCTAAAGGCACACTTAGAAACAAACAGTAACATATACCATGCTAAAATCAAGAAACTAGGAAGAAATCCAAGTAGAATTGCAGAAATTGTGGATACAGAGGCATGGGCAAGAACAGTCTTCCTCTGACGCCTTCAAAAATGAACTGGTGCATAAAAGAAAATTTGAGAAAGACTGTACAAGGACCCATCATTTCCTCGGTTGAGCTGTGTTTCGTCTGCTGGCTGGAATGTATTCAAAAAAGGGACAGAAATACTGACATATATATATAACTGAACACAGACAGTCCCACATCATTAATATAGTTCCACAGAAAGAAATGCATTTCTTCAGAATTTTTGAGACAAAATTATGGCACTCCAGTCTGGGTTTACATAACCCTTTGAAGGCTCTGTGATAACTATATGTACCAATTAATGTAATATTCAGAAATGCTGTATTCTGCCTGCAGGGTGTGAGATGTGCCGATAAAGTTTGCAGAATAATTTTATTGCATGACCTACTGTATTACATTAGACCTGATCACATCAAAATCATGTTTGTGCATGTCTTGACTTGTGTAGGCTGCAATTTCAACACTTTAGCATCAGCTGTATCAAAGGTGTGTCATCATATCTCACACTGCAGAAACAGTTACCAGAATGTATGGAAAACAATTTACATTAAATTTTGTTTGAAATTAGAAAAATAGTGCAAGTGTAACATGGGCCACACTCTCTGAAACATACGGCACAGAAGCTATGAAGAAACAAGTGTTTCTGAAGAGGGTCGAGAGAATATGGAAGATGCTGAAAGCAGCACATACCCTAGGACACATCTATGTTTCACACAATTTTCACAATAAACAGTGATTATTCCCCTAACAGCATTAACTGGTCAGTCTCTGTATATAGACAGTGTGTTTTCTGTGAGAGAGGAATCAAATTTTTAAATTTTAGATAAATTTTGGGCTTCAAATGGTTACTAAAACTGTAACAAATACTTAAGAGTATGTAGTGCTAAATAAGAAATGGCAGCATGGTAGGCACAGGCAATGCACTATTTCATGGTACTTTTACAGAATGTCTCTTAAGGAATTGAGGAAAAAATGTTGTTTAACATAGATTCCTGGCCAACATTCAAACAAAGAAATTCCTGCAAGCAAAGCAATGGTGCTAACAACTAAACTGAATGATAAGCAGATTATGTATGACATTAATTATGGTCTTTTGGGATGTGAAACCATATATTATACGATATAAGTACCACTGTACCTTAATACATTACTGTGAGAACCTCAGATATTGAATGTACAGCACATAAAAATGAAACTTCTGGGGACACAAGTTACATAGCTCTTACCTTAGATGGATTCCTCACAAGTAGGTTATGAATAAGATTGGCAACGGTGATTGGAACTCCTTCTGGTAATGGTGGCAAATCATCTTCTGAATAGGACACGTTGTTCAAGGTACTTCCACCACTTGAGTAAAATGGGTTTTCCATCCCATACAATTCATACGCAATAGCTCCAACTGCCCAGACATCTGACTTGGCATAACTAATACTGGTGAAGGGACCAGGCTCACAACACACAACCTGAAGGAAAATGTTAAGTTACAGCAGGGACACAACTCTGATAACTTATATGATTTACATTAGTCACTGATTCTGGCTTATTTATTTAAGCTTCTTGATTACAACTTCCGTTCATGGGGACGGAAATAAGAATATTGTTATACTACTATTCCTGATCTACAAAATTTCTAATAGTCACTTATTAAAGGTTTGACCATGCACCTCTGGTGCCATGAGTGCTGTGTTGCCTCCCTTATCAGTGTCTGGGGAGTGGTACGGCAGCGACAAACCATGCACCCTATCGGCCAGACAGCACCCAAAATCTGTCACTGCCAGGAGGGGACAAGTGTCATCTCCATCAGACAAATCTAGAAGGATGTTATCACATTTTAGATCCCTGCAACAGAAGGTTGTGTAATTAGAGCTTACATATCTCAAGAGATAAACAATAGTGTGCAAGAAAATGAACTGAGAAATATATTTCTATCACCTGCATGCAGAATTCTAGAAATATAAGCTTCATTTAATTCATCAGATTTCAGAGAAAATTTGTAACAGGCTGACCACATGACACCCACTCCAGTAAACATTGGTTTCCATATCTGTGAAGAGTGTAATGGTTCAGATGCACAATACAAAAGCTGCTTTAATCCCACTCTTACCTTCAAGTGGAGCCAGTCACTGTTCACACACACACAGCTCTAGTGCCAGTCACCTAATGCACATAAAAATGCAACTTTCACATTTCTTGTTTGATACAGTATACCTAACAGAGGTTCCTCGTATTTGTGGATCCTAGATTTTTGGAAAACTTGTGCACCCCTGCCCCATGGTATTACAAAACTTACTCCATACTTCTGCTCATATATACAGTACCAATGTCTGTTAAAGTGGCATGCAAGTATAGCAGTAGTTTCTCAATGCAATCTGAATCCTCATTTCGAATGTTTCTTGTAATTACATAAGTAAACTTCAATTTCTTAATTTGTGTGTTATCCCTTCATTAAAGTTTTAGTCATTATACGATGACAATGCACACAACCATATCCTGTGCATAGAATGGCTACTTCTTTTGCTGTACTATACGTACTGTTTTGTGTTGAGGAAATTCCACTACCTAATTCCAGAAGAACAGAATAAAGATCATGTGCCCACTGCAAGGAGTGCGGGGGAAATGACAATACAAAACATTAAGTTACCTTCACTCAAGTTTAAGGTTTTGGAGTTTTTTTATTTACTATGTCAACAATCACAAATGATCAGGACAACTGAGTAAACTTCAAATGAATTAATCAATTAACACAATCTTTGTAAATGACAACAGAGGTTCAACCTGTTGCTTCTTATAAGAAATAAGGAGGGTTTATATAAAATGTGAAATATTTTTGGTGTACTATACATTAGGTACTGTGTCCTCCTCTGCCACTTAAGATTTTGAGCTGCTAGTCCATACTGACCTGTGTGCAATCCCATTCATATTAATGTGTGCAATTCCTTCTAGCAGCTGTGCTAGGAGCAGGGTGGCCACTCGAACACTCAGCTGCTTCTCTTGGATGTATTGCTTCAAACTACTATCATACCTGCAAGCCAACACACTTAGTAATTAAATCTAGACATGGATTTACGTGGCGTCATATATCTCAGAAAAATGGAATCCTCGGGCTAACAATTAATTATTTCAGGCTTCTTACGCATGTATCAAAAGAACACTTTTAAAATGCTTGTTAGTTTAGCCATGATGTATTAAGAGATATACAGCAGCATAAGTAACATCTAAACTACTAGTTTGAAGAATTTGTCGACAGATAATGCTAATGTCTTCCAGACACACTGTGCTGTATTAACCTGTCAGAAACACCATGCCAACACACAAACAGTTGTGATGCAAAAGTGGAAGTGATCTTTACTATGTGCTGCAAAAACAAAATGTGTAAGAGTAAGTTGTTTACAATAACAGCTGGGAGTGAAAGGTTTTTACTACAACTGAAATAATGATTCTCTGGGATGTGATGCCATGTAATCAGGTAGACAGTTACCAACATTTCTGAGAACTACAGTGTCTTCTACCTTGCAGATGACATAGGAAGTCCTCTAAAACAATGGCACCTATCTATCAAATTACGTGAAAATAGTCACCACTGTGAGAACACCAAATCTGATATCAAGTTTCACTATACTTATTTACATTTGCTTAGTTGCAGTCCTACTCTGCCCTGCTTACTAATTTAATACCCCCCCCCACCCCCTCCAGTACTGCACCTCTTCATAAGAAGGAAAAGACTCATGTTCCTCCCATATCCTGTTGGGTTGATACGGGCAGGAAGGGCATCTGGGTACAGTGACAGGGACCCCGGCAGCATAGGCACACGGTCAGCAAATACGCAGTACATCTTCACGATGTTCGGATGAGGAGGCACTGCTTTCTTACGATCTGCCATGCTGCAACAGTCAATTTATTGAGAAATGCCTTACATTCAGCCCGTTTCATGATACACACAACAATAATGACAAGTTACGCATTTGCAAGTAAAACAGAATTCCTAAGAGCATCATTCTAAACCTATACATACCCACTGGTCTTGCAGCAAGTTCCAAGTACCCTTTTCAATGTAAACTTAATTTTTGTTTCAAACCATGTATTCTGTACTATATACACCACCAGACATAAAATAAACTTCATGTGCTCCAGGCATGGAGAAAGTTATACAAAAGAAAGCTGTCAAGGCTTTTCAGACACATCTCCCCTATGTTTCACAATGTATGAAACACACCTCATGCACTACCTGAGAGGTACATATATGCTGGTTCAGAAATGCTATCATGAAGCACAGTATGCGAGTTTCTCCATCTATGCAGAAAACTGTTGTCTGTCAGTCTTATATCTTTACATGATATCTGTCACACCTTAATGTTTTGTCAGATATTGTATCAATCTAGATCAAAATAAAATTTTCCTTAGATCTTTTAGCATAAACACAAAATAAATTTAACTGGAATTAAGTAAGTGGCAAGGATATGAAGCCTCTGAATGGACCCAGTTCAAGCAATCTATGAAAATAAAGCATTGGTGCTGAAACATGTTATGATAAAAGAATCTGGATGTACAGAATGTAGGTCTGCATCACCTCTTCTCCCAGCAACTTAGCTCCTCATTGGTAAAGTGGCACTGTGCTGGCACAGTCTCTCTGTACATTGCTCGTAGGATGGATGTGGCATTAGATTCTGCATCATAGTTGAACATCATCTTAACAGCCATTGGGAAGTTCGTCAACTCTTGCTCAGTTGTGTCGATCGTAACGTTCGGCTCTGATTTCTGTTGAGCTTCATTTTTCTCAGACTCTGAGGATGAAATCAAGATTATATGGACAAAATTCACCCAAGAGAATAATCAATCTCTATGCAGTCACTTTTCAGAAAGGTTCCCCCCAGTATCTATGTATTGTCTCCTCTATGATACATTATCTGTTTATCATAAGCTCTAACAATCACAAGTGCAAAATGTAATTATGAAGCCACAGGAAGTCACAGTGATAGTGAGGGATGGCAGCCCTTGAAGCTTCTGCATTTCTGCCTACACTTATATTCCCCTCTGGTCCCCTCTGCTGGTCAACCAGCCCACAGTGCTTGCCACTAGCAAACGTTATTGCATGGTTATCACTACCGACATCTGTGCAAACAGTATGGTTAAACAACTGGATGGAAATATAGGGAAGTAGGGAGAAATGTAACAGCCAGAGGGATATGTGGAAAGGGTCCAACACGATACAGTACCATGAAATTATAAATAAATAACATGGATTCTGTTCAATTTCAGACCAAAAATTAAGAATATTTATTTGCAAATTAGTTCACACTTTCATATGTGACTAGTACCTTGCTTCTTGCGAGCTGCATATACTACAGCACTACATCCTTTTGCAATGGGAGGTCCCAGAACCAAACTACAAAGTCCAACAGGCTCCTCTTCATTTGTTACCTCAGTCTTGCTGCACTCAGTCTTTGAGATATTCCACTGCATCCGAGACACTGCCTCCTGTGAGCATGATATGACCTTCATAGCAACATTTAAATTTCATAACAATTTTGAGCACATGAGCACATACATTTTAGAACTGTGTGCCTGCAACTTTGTATATCTCACTTACCTTAATGCTCCTTTACATACAATGCATGCATGGTATAATACTGCAGACTCATACCTTCAAGCATTCATGTATTCATTCATACAGGACTATAATTTTACATTTGTTTTGTATGGTGCTCAAGACAGGAACCAGTGACCTAAGATGTCACTAACTCAAATTATAGAGCATTGAATTGGAGGAAAATGAATTGGGAATCATTTGAAAGGGAACACTTCCTACTATCCTCAAATTTGCCTGGAAGGACAGGTACATCATGAACACCAATCATAGTGTCCCAGCTAAGATTCAAACCAGGCACCTCCCAGATAATCT
Organism: Reticulitermes lucifugus; assembly: GCA_026260175.1. NCBI lineage: Eukaryota > Metazoa > Arthropoda > Insecta > Blattodea > Rhinotermitidae > Reticulitermes > Reticulitermes lucifugus. The sequence goes on from JAKCWW010000783.1 coordinate 58,729, forward strand.
ACAGCACAACCCCTACACCACATTGCTCAGTGCCATGCTCTTTTTTTAGGTGCGTTTGCAAAAGCGTGAAAAGCAACCATTAGCTTTGTTATGTCTGTCTCTCTGTCTGTCTGCATGGAACAACTAGGCTACCACAAGACAGAATTTCATAAAATTTAATATTTGAGTATGTTTTGAAAATCTGTCAAGAAATTTCAAGTCTTATTAAAATCTGACAAGAATAATGGGTACTTTATATGAAGACCTATGTACATTTATGATCATATCTCGCTGAATGAGAAATGTTTCAGACAAGAGTTGTAGAGAAAATCAAAACACACACTGTATGTTCAACAACTTTTTCTTTTTCCATAAATCGTGCTGTTCATGACATCATGTGGGTTAAAATATGGTACAGCCAGACAGGCCACAGATGACAATGTAATATGAGGCATGCACCTTGGATGCTGGATAACTAAGGCTCCAGAAACACACTCAGAATATGTAATAATTACTGCTATTCCATGGCAACAATGGTCACACGAACGTGCCTCAATGGTATGTTTTGGATTTACGAAACAAATGTGTGTGTATGTATGTATATGTACATTGCCTGTCGTGTTATATGGTATATTTGGTCACAGCATCACTAACCAGGCCACACAGCACTGATGACACGATTGAATATGCGTCTGCAGCATTGGTGGAATAACAGTCAGTGCAGAAAACTGAAGTACTTAGAGAAAAATCTGTCCCTTTATCATTTTATGTCCATCACAAATGCCACATGCACTGCCCCACAATCAAGTCTGGGCTTCCACAGTAAGAAGTCAGCAACTGAGTTACAGTCCAGGCTGGGGGGCTTTATAAAGATCCTAATGAACCTTCATGTTCCATAAAAGGCATGGAATTCTTGAGTACCTACATGACTGTTACCTTCCTCTATCAGTTGCTAAGGGTGTGAAACTTAAGTCTCTTACCCTAGGGGAAGAACACTGATCATGGGTGTATGACAAAACAGTGCTGAGGAGAATATTTTGGTGCAGTATGACATAACAAGAGAATGGAGAAAACAGCATAATGAGAATCTTCACAACAGAAACTCTTCATTTAATATTACTTGGATGATCAAATGAAGAAGGTTGAGATGAGCGGGGCATGTAGCAAAATGTTGGTTGGAAAACCCTTAAAGGGAGGCATGCCTACACATAAATGAAAATATAAAAGTACTGTGGGTCTTCCGAAATGGGGCGTGACCAGATTTGTCTGGTGATACAAACTGATGGTGAGCACGTAACACCATAATGAACCTTTTGGTTCCAGTATGATTACAATTTTAAGCCAAGTGAGCAATTATCAGCTTGTCAGGACACTGCTCTGTAATGTTAGTTAATTACAAGACAGTTCCTACTTCTAATACTACTGCACTGCAACCTAATGACACTAATTCCCAAATTAAAGGATCCCTAATGTGGGGATGTTCTCCACACATTATCTAGAAGATGGGAAGTCTACAACACTGCAGAGGCTGGCTGGCTCTATCTCAGCATCATTTTTTGCAGTTTGTTTCAATGTCTACACCAGGGGAGTAAAAATCCTGGATGACTACTTTTTGTATGGTGGCACCTAACACTGTTGGCCCTCAGCATGGAACTTGCTTCATGTCATCCTTCTGGCACCCAGAATTTTGAGGTGGCTCTTAAGATTTTTGAAAAATTTGTGAACCCCTATTGTAAGTACAAGCATGCCTTGTATTTGTTTCTATAGATGACAACTGTAACTTGTCTGACACATGCATATGCATTTATTTATTCATTTATATATTTATTTACGTACTCTGATTTCCCAGCATACACCTTCCAGTTCTTCATCCTTTGTCAATATTCCTGTACCAGATGCCAAACTCACACCAACTAGTGCGAAAAATGGCGCAGAATCCCCGAAGAGTAACCTTTTGGCAGCTCTTTTGCGTAAATCTGCAGACAAAGAATTTGTGACTCTCCTAAGAACGTTGTCAACAAACAATCGTCGGGCTTGGAAGCCAACGCTGCGAACTGCCGATTTTACTGCAGAAGTATTACATTCCGCTTCTGCTCCCCTCAGGGAAATGTTGAGTTTGACTCCGTCCACCACGTCTTTAGGATTTTTCTGGGATTTAAATGTTCGCAGAAGAATACGACCATTTTGCAACAGTCGATGAGCTGCTGCGCGCAATGACATTTCCGACTCTTGCGTCGAACGCGCCCAAAGGGACGCAAATCCCCCAACAAAGAGCTTCACTTTGAATGTTTGCTACACTCAACTGACCTGACAAACCAGAACTGTCTCATGTCAGAAGTTATCTCCCACCTATCTAGCAGACTTATCTTCTACATACCACTATTACGCCTCTCCTTGATTAGTAAGCTCTCAACTGTTTGCGCAGCTGTTTGCGGAGATGACGTAAGTGATGCATAAATAGAATGCGTTTTTAAACCATGTAAGCCAATTGCAAATTGATATAATTTTATTAATTTGTGTAATATTATTTATGACAGTGTTAGTTACTAAGGCCAGATTTCATTCCCTAAAATTTGTAGGTCAGTATTACAATGGAAATCCTGGAAACCGTCGATAGATAGCGATTGCGTTCCAGTTAATAGCTTCCGGAATTCAGAAAGTAATAATGCATTTTGTTGGCTTGATTCATTATTAGTGCGGAACTGTGTACGTTTATAGGAGTGTTCGAGGTTTAGTTTGACGGATTAATTTGTGTGCGATATTTATGTGACTCGCATGAACTCTTGTCCTAAAGTCACGTAACCTTGAAGTTGGGAGTATAGACGGAGTGCGTGATGGAACGAACCGTTGATCTGTAGAAACGGGCATTTTCCGTAAAGCAGCTCTGGCAGGCTGGGCATGTTGATTGAAATTATTAAGTTGTTATTGCACCATTGTGAATTGGTAAGTCCCTTTAAGTGGAAACATTCGCTCAGTAGGTAATCGGAGAATGTAGGCTAGGAACCTAGTGTATGACAGTCCGTCTGGCCTTCGTATGTTAAAGAAAGTCATTACTGTGTTAGAACCAGTACATGGTCTTGGGCCAAACCACATGCACAAAAGAAGTATGTGGAGTAGTTTGAAAATTGGTTGTAGAATGTTTTGTTCTCCTTTCATGCTTTAAATTTTCTTACAGTAATGAAAAGTTAACGAAACGAGAATGACAACGCGTAAGACAAACAGTGCGACAGCACGCCTGAAGCAAGACTATTTGCGGTTGAAGAAGGATCCAGTTCCCTACGTTGTAGCCGAGCCCGTACCAGCAAATATCCTAGAATGGTGTGTACCTTATTTCATGGCGACCTGTGAGCATATTCTGATACAAAATGAAGTAACTGTGATGTTTTTGCTTGTTTCAGGCATTATGTTGTCACGGGACCAGAGAATACACCTTATGAAGGAGGATTGTATCATGGGAAACTTGTGTTCCCACGAGAGTTTCCTTTCAAGCCTCCTAGCATATACATGATTACTCCAAATGGAAGGTTGGTACTTGAACTCTTTAGACCTACTTTACAATGTAAAGAATAATAAATATAGAAAGAAGAATATCTTACATGGGGGTTATGTCTGCCCATGACCCAATACCAGCTTCTAAACCACTGGACATCGATTCCAATAACTTGCAAAATATCAGTGATAAAAATGTATAGTAACTTCATAAAGCATGGAAGTTATTTTAGTAAACTACAAATACTTTAAGGAAGCAAAGAATACATTGAATGACTGAAGGAGGGTCTCATTCCATAAATCATTATAATGGTCAATCCCACTTACTAAAAGACAGACAGTGAGTGAGCAGAGAGTGATCTGCACAATAGCAGAAGAGTGGGGGCAGCTGACTTGCCAGTCATTAAATGTAAAAAGAGCAATATTAAAATGGGTGAGCACAAAGGTATGAAAACCCAAATATCAAGGTTCACAGACTTTGAGACTCAAGTGTGCACTGTATATTGAAAGAAATACAGCTGAATGATATTGGGAGTAATAGTTTACACATCATATTATTTGGTATCATACACACATTGTATTCAGTTACATGTAATACCAGTCATACCTTATGTAATGCAGTTGTGTAAATTGTACAATGTGAGGTTTGCTCATTATCACATCAGTATTCTCAAACATTGGACATATAGTTGCAAGTTTCATGTACTTTATTTCAAGTAACTGTTGTTTTAAAAGTATGATTTGTAATTGTGGATGGAGTAATCTGAATACAGTAATTTTTAGAAGTGACCGCATGAAGTAGTTATATTTTTATTTCTTGATAATATGGTAGTGATTGGGTGTTGCTCAAATAGATCAAAGTTGTACCATCTGGAACAAAGACTGTCTAATGTTATACAGATCATTACCTCATGTAAAAGTAAAATGTGATATCAGGTCCCAAAGACTATAAATTTCATAAGTGTAACTATTTTTAGCCATGTGAGCTATGAGTTAAACCCATAAATTGATAAAGAGGTTGGGAGTAAGCATAATAAACTGAAAATAACATGTTTGGGAATTTTTTGGAACTTCTGTAGAATAGCAGTGTTACCGCTGCACACACAAAAAAAGTACATATGTAAACAGTTGTGTACTGTGCATCACGTCCATCAACTATACTGTCACCATTTTACATGCAGCCCATCTCGTATGTCCATTCTTTTCAACAACACTTCTGTAAACAACACTGGCAGTGACAGACCACAGATCATGGGATTAAGAAGCAGAAATACTTACACAAGACCACAGAACAGACTTACCAAACAAACACTGCAGTGTTCCTCATATACTGAAAATAGAAAAACAAGTGACATGAAACAGTGCATGTCTACCAACATTCCCATATAGTCAAAACCTATTGAACAGCAATAAAACATTTTCTAATAGTGAAAGATGAGAAGTGCAGTGACCAGGTTACTAATCGAAAAGACATGTCATGAAACAAATACAAATAACAATGGTAACTGCTTTTACATCCATGGCTTCTACCATTGAATGTCAAGTTGTTGTGTGTACCACTATTATATTACTGTATTGTTGTATGTACTATTATTGTATGTATTGTATGGATATTATGGGTTATGCATATTGCAGGATGTGCACATTAATTGTCACATGTTTACTGTAACTAGAATTGTATGTATTGTACTTTGSMACTTGCCCCGTGGTGGTCCGAGCCCCTGATGTGAGACTCAGAATCACATGCGGTGCAAAGGCCAAGACTACTGGACTTGGAACTCCTTGGAAATGATATAAGCGGGGGACTCCCTCAGATAATCTCTCTTTTGTTCGGATTATTATATTTGCCTGAGACAACACACGGGGGTTGGAGTGTGACCCGCCACAAGCAGGACCAGGGAGTGGCCATCTCATCCTGTAACTTTCGTCTTCTCTTCGTTAATACATCAGTATTGAACMYACTACCGTGTTTAAGTAATAACTCATTCCTCGCCCTAAACCCGCGTTTCCAACAACCCGATTGACGCCTCTAGTGGACAACATCTAAGATACGTCAACTAGCAGCAGGAGATATCGGGATACAACAAAGTAACAAATTCATTTCAAGATGTGATTCAGTACCAAATGGAAATGACTGACACACCAAAGGGCCGCCTTAGTGAAAATATAGTTGGTGAAAACGGGATACCAAGTAGAATATCGTTTGCTTTCTTATTCATGGACCAAGACAAAGTACTAAAATTCCTACAGGATAGTCAGCTTTTAAGAAATGAAATGAAGTGACCAAAGTGCAACTCAAAACCCTTTGCCTGTAATAGGCATAGTGTATTATTGTTTTTAATCTAGTCCATCTATACCTCTTTAATCATGACATGCATAAAAAACTTTTATTGTGAAACCATATATTGTATATTTGGATGCAGATAGCACTTGTAGCTCTCTGATTTATACCCCCTGAAGATGGCAATCTATTTGCCAAAACATATGTAGGGTTTGAAAATATATCTTATACTTACCAATAATCTTGTGCATTTGTTGGTGTGATTTTAGACTTACAATAAAATGCACGGTACACAAAACATTAAGTTTATTTTTCAAAATTATAATGTATTAGTCATCAGCTGATTTCAGTGGCTGATTTCGGCTGAAAGGGAGATCACGTAAAACTTTTGATATCATAATATCTACAAAATCTGTGTTTTTAAATTTTGGGTTTGGGGGGGGTGGGGGGCTGCAGCCCCCCACCCCTGAACTGAACTACTAATACATCAAAAACATAGAAAAAATGAGTGCTTTAAGGTGTGAATTTCCAATAAAATATTGTCTGAGCCGATCTTCTGTGACAAGACCTTAACAGAAAGGTGTGTTATTTGTATGTGGGACATCCCATTGTGATGAAGATACACAGGTGGATAATAACCATCATTCACAACTAAGCTTAGTTTTTAATGATGGTTAATATCCACCTCAGAAAAGTGTGCTGTAAATATAGAATTTTTAGTTTACCAGTGACATAATGTGTGAACTAAACTACTACAACACCAAAAGCATTACATAAACTAGTGGCATACAGAAGCAATCACATGGAATATATGAACTTAACTACTACTACTACTACTACTACTACTACTATTAAAAAATCAGAGGGTATCAAAACCTGCAACTGCCAGCAGTAATATTTTTAACACAATAAAACATCAACTATAATAAACTGAAATAAAATTATGCCCAAGACTAAAATACTACAATAAATCAACCATGCGACTGACACTGGTGCCTCACTATTTGGTTAAGTATGGTGACAGAACTCTTCTGCAGTAGAGCCTTCTGGGTTACATACTGCAGAGTACATCATTTCAAGGCTGGTGTTAACTTTTTCACTAAGTTACAGTTTCTGTCAGCATCTTGGAAAATTAATGAATTTTAATCCGTGTCTGTCTTCAAATTAAGCATAAATATTGATGTCTTTGGTTAATATATATCTGACATAAATTATTTTCATGAATGGACAGCAAAGAAAAGCAAACTCAGACAAATACAGGGACATTATGAATGAGTAGACAGCTGTATGCTTGCATTACTTGTAGTTTAGGACCTGGATAGTTATAGGCACCTGATTTGGGGGGGGGGCAGCTGTACAGAATGTACAACTGTTGCAGAGCACTTTCTTCCACCCTGAAGGTAGAGGAAGCTGGTTGCTCTGAAATGTTGGTACCTAGCTACCAACTTATACCGTGTTATATCCCAGGTTAGCAGAGTTATACACGTTTTAGGTCAGCCAATAATATTTATGCAGTGTTTGTGACTGTTTTTTTACATTAATTACTGTTTTGTTTGTGGAGAGAGTGGCATCAGAGGGGGAAAAGTGTGTTACCGTATTTACTGCTTTGGATGAAAGTGTTGAGCCTTTTAGTGTTTATGTATCAATTTCTTTGCTGTTCAAGTAAGTACTTCCTCCTTTCTCATCAGCCATTCTCTGTGGTTGTATAAACATGGTATGAACTAATGAACTGGTAACTTGTGTCATCAGAAGCTGTTGTAACATTTACAGGTTCAAGACCAATACACGTCTGTGTCTGTCAATAAGTGACTTTCATCCTGACACTTGGAACCCTGCATGGAGTGTGTCCACCATCCTCACGGGACTCCTCAGCTTTATGGTGAGTACACCGAGTACACAGTGGATTGGAATGTGTTCATATTGTAAGGCATTCCAGGTATCCATTGAGTATGAGGCTTGGTCAGCCCCAGTGCCAATCTGAACATGGTGGTGAATAGATAAATGTTCGCCCCTGCTGGAAAGCAAACCCTGATTCACCCTGCTGTAAGACAGTTACTGTATTGACTGAAGTACCTGGCTTTCGCAGTACAGGGAAAGAATCTGAAACAAAAAACCTCTCATCAGTGTTTGGCAGCACAGCCATGTCACCCCTCATAAGGTGTGGTTTTCAGTTACACCCACCAGAACTGGTATGAGCTGAACATCAGAGCCCCTCAGCTTGTGAGTGTGCACTTTTACAACTTCTCCAATTACTTGATATCAGCTTTCCACATATTATTCTCTGTATGCTGTGTCTCAACCCACCTTGGCATGTCATATGACCAGACTGTGGCCTTTGACTCTCCCATTACACAAAACGTAGAAAACTGGCTTGTAGCTGTTGCCAACTTGTGGAAATTGTTTCCACCTACTTTCATTACATAGCTGTGTGTAGAGACAGGTTGTTAGTACAAGATGTGACACCTGTGGCGTTATGGAGACTGGATATATTTGTATGACCTCCATAGATTCAGTAGTGTCAAGTGTGAAGTCATCCGTCAGGACCATCAGTGGAGATGTTATTACCCAACTTAAAGTGGGCTACACACATTTGACACACGGATATTTGCTGCATGGACAGCCAGCACACATTTGTCAACTTCGTGCTATGTGTCTTAGTATTTACCATATTCCGGTCAAATGCTATTTTTACAAGCAGCAGCTGCATGCACTATCCTAGGCACCTTGCACAATATTCTTATCAGTGACTGTGGCAATATGTCTTAAAGTTTTTGGCGTTTGTTACTAGTATTTTCCTTGCGCCACTGATGTGAACAGTTTATGAATTCTGTGGATTTTGACATTGCACTGTCCGCACAGTAGAAATACCTGCTTGTAATAGCGGTGACAGGCTTCTGTACAGCCTGTCATGTTTGTCTTTATGTACTGCTTTGTGTACTCATGAAGAATATGGCAGTTTTACCATACATTTTAAAATTCTGACCCCTCTCTACATGACTGTAAAGACTGTGGAGACAGGCTGTTATACAACCTGTCATAGTTTACTGGCTTTCATACGTGACTTTGTGTACTTTAAATAGCATGTCAATTTAACCTTCATTTTAGAATGTTTTTTTCTGTTTCTTATAATTATAGTGGTGTCTGGACCTCTAAATGATTTTTGGATAAGCTGTAAAGCCTTTGATGCTGATGTGCCTCTAACCCCCCCCCCCAACACACACACAGACACGCACCCACACACGAATGCTGTCATTATGACGTCACTTAGTTTGTTTTCATAAACGAGTTTCTGGTGATGACTTGGTCATTATAGTATAACAGACCATTGCATCTGGTGTGGAGGTGATACATCTACCAAGAAGTAGACTGCCTTACTTACGAGTTTGGTTTACAGGTATGATTTGAATTGTTTGTAGTGCTCAGTCACAAATAACCAGTGCTATACTGTGTACCCAGCAGTGTTATGGCATGTTAAGCTGTTGTCATTTTTCTTTGGGAATATTCATATCCATCTAAATGGCAACAAGCCAGCAGAAGTCAGGACTGTACAGGTGACTATCATTTCGTAGGTTTTTGAACTCTGCAGACAATGTGAGCATCCCTTCATAGCCTTGAGTCCATATTATTTACTACACTTAAATTCTGGACAGTGATGCTTTTTTTAACAGCAGACTACAACAATTAAATGACCAGGTAGGTAAAATGGTCATGATTAGAGGCTTTGGCCACATCAAATATAAGATGCCAGTAGCAAACTGACAAGAGTGTTCAAGATTGCAGTCTTCTTGGAGAGGACAGCACCTCATTTGCTAGGTAAATACTAATGTTGCGAAGGAACCTACTGCCCCCATCTTGAGACCCATTCTTCTCTGAAACTGAAGGCAGCAGATTTGTCCGAAATAGTAGTCTTAATACACAGTGTGTTGAGAACGTCAAACCTCACATGGCATTTGCTGTAGTATTGTTGCTGTTTTCTATTGTCAGATTGAGAAAAGTCCAACACTAGGAAGTATTGAGTCATCTGAGTATGAGAAGAGGCAGCTAGCAGGTCAGAGCTTGGACTTCAACCTCCAGGACAAGGTGTTCTGTGAGCTGTTCCCAGACATGGTTACGGTAAGTCTTATGTAGCAAGCAAGTTGTTCTTTGCTGGAAAGAGCTATCTTTCATAAGTGGGTAGGTGGGTAGATATCCATGGGTCAGTTTAACCCTTTAGAAGCAGTAGCTGGATATACCTGCAAAGTACCTCTTGACAAGAACATTTCAGTTAAAATTTACCACCTTTTTTCTTCTTCCCCTCCAGGATTCGGTAACAAATGTTAATAATATATAATCTACTGTTAGCAGTAAAGTTTTAATATGCAAGGTGACAGCTTATAAAAATTTAAGAGACTTTAAAAATGAAATTCCTTACTAAAGGTTGTGTTTCAGAGCATCAAGACTGAACTCAAAAGGCGGGCAGAAGCAGAACAAGCTGCTCGAAGTAACCCACAGTCAGTAACATCAAATGATATGCAAGCACTGTTGCGAAATCAGTTTGGCCACAATGACCAGAGTCCACTACACAGTGCCATTACAAACATCTGCGTTATCATAGGATTTGCAGCTTTTGCTTACACAGTCAAGTATGTGCTGAGAAGTATAGCTACAGAGTGAGATCACTGCAACATTATAATGACAGTTTGTGGTGATGCTGTGATGTGATCATCAATCGAGAAGTGTGTCAATTGTCATTTGCCCTCTCTCCTGTACCCAGACTTTGTCATTTGTAATTTATGTTTTGATTTATGTCTCGAGGACTGTGCATTCTGGTCCGTAGGTCCAACATTTCTAGTGAAAGTAAAAATTAACAGCAGGTACTCTGGAAAATTTATGGAATGGTTGATGTAAGACACTAACATACTACTCCTTCCTCTAGAAGAATGAAGAGCAGACTGTGAGGGGGTTTTCAGGAACGTTTATAATTACCTGAGTTGGAGGAAAATACATCTTCTGTTGGTATGCTAGTTGAAGTATCATAATTTAACTATATAATGATGTCATGATCATTAGTTCTAACTACTGAATATTGATATACTTCCTGCACAATTAAATACCAGGTTATGCTGTGAAAGTATTTATTTGTCTCGGTGCTTCACTGTGCTTTGTGTGCTTGCAGTAAGTAGGAGGCATCCTTATCTTGCACTATGTTTGGTATGATATGGAAGTTCTAATTTCTTTGTTCCTTTTGTGTTCAGTATTACTGTCACTACGTTTGTTGTCAGGGCTCGAGCCCTTTGCTTGTAGAATATGGTATACACTATAGACCCAAAGATAAGGTCAGAGTGGATTCAGCAGCCTAAGAAATAGCTGCTGTCACCTGGGAGTAAAGTGTCTGTTATTAAGTTCAAAAACAGGATTGGTGTTTGGGGAAACATTGTGACTGCATATTCTGCCATTTTCATTTTTTGTGGCCCATCAGATAATAAGGTACATAACAGGCTGACTGTGTGATACTAAACCCATGTTATCACATTGCTGTCAATGGAAAAGTGATACCTCATGGGCCAGATGTACTGAATTATCTCATTTACCCAAATATAAGACAAAAATGTTTTGCTGAGTCATCATTTAAAAAATGGGAGGGTTGTCTTAGTGCACACAAACTTAAATATGTTCTGCATAGATATTGTCTTAAAAATTGAAGATTGTGAAGGGGTGATGTCTTGTATGCAGGATCACAGGCATGCATCCACAAGGGGAGCTGCTGGGCTGCAGCCCCCCCCCCCATATTTAAATTGAAAAATAAA
>JAKCWW010000783.1:74035-86872 GCA_026260175.1 Reticulitermes lucifugus
TGGCCCTTATTTGTAAAGGAATGCTAAACATGAACTTCTTACTCCTCATCAGTGCCTATCAGTATGATGCCCAGAGGATGTGTGTTTTGCAGAGTAACTCAATATTGAACAGTCGTTGTGAAACAAAATAGCTTTTTCAGAATGATCTTTCTTGTTCACCAGTTGGTGACTGTGAGAGCAAGGTATAGTTCAGAAGTCACATAATCTGTAAAGGCAATAAATAATAATTGTATATACATGAGAAAGGAAAAAGCTTGTATTTTAATTTATAGCGAAGCCAAATGTGTTACCAGTTCCACCTGTGGCTAGTAATGCAGGTATGCCAGCCAATAAATAGTGAAAGGTATGCAGTGGAAACTGTATTTCATGGGGGTTCTATCTTGGACATTTTCCACTTTTCATATTACATATGTAAATTCCGTGGATCGATAAGTTTGTCACAAGACAGTAGGATGTGGAATAAGTCATAAACATACAAAAAATATACAGAATTTTGCAGTGCAAAATATTACAAACACCTTATATACAGTATTACGGGTCATCTGTGCACACATTTCCGCAGTACACATTCAAAATGGATAAATTACAGTCCAGGTTCCATTGTATAAACTTCAGTAGGAACAGACGTTTGCAAATGTGTTCCAAGGATTTCAAATTCCATCCCCACGTTGCAGTGTAAGAATCCTTTTATGCTGTGCTTTTATTTTCCTGATTTTAGGACGTACTTAATCTCCTACAAGTACTGTGGTATTTATGGTAGTTGGCATGGATGTGCAGTGAAGCTCGCGTAATATGTTTGAATAATGTAGTGCCAATATTTTTGCGTGTGGTTAATATATACGTTGCCCTTTTAATATGTTTCCCGCTTAGCAGGATTTCTCGCCTATGAAGCACGAGAAGTTGGCGACACCACAAATTTTTCATCCATTCAATGCGATTCCGTATCAGGTCTTAAGCAGTAACCCATTTATTCCGTTCCTTGCCAACATACAGTGATTAAATAACGCTCTGGGTTCGTAAAGATTAATCTCAAAGTTCGTATCCACTACCGATCAGAGGTACAAATAATCAATTCAACGTTAATCCGTGGAAACTTTTGGCGGGAAATTACGTCACATTCCAACTGCTGTGCCGTGAATTTCACACGGTCTGCCGCGAAATCATGGTGTTTTATGTCATCGACAGTGATTACGCACGATTTCCTGAAACGCGTTGTGACTGTTGTACTGTAATTTAAATAATGTGAAGTTTGCTGTATGCAACATTTATATACATTTGTAGTCAATTCAGCTTGTGTGTGTAAAGTTTTCGTTGTGTAGAACGCCTAGTTACTAAATACGTGATCAGCATGGCTGCTTGTCAAAAGCTGGCATAAAACGAAGCCGCTCTGAATTCAAGATAATCGGGATACCATAAACACGGTGAGTGCTGCTTAAAATTGTTCTCGCAAAAAATGTCGCTGAAGAACTAAGCATTTGTGTGTCAGTTTAAAATGTGATACATAATACTCGGTTTGTGAGTGAACACCTGAACCGGGAATAGGAGAGCGCCAAAATAGAGTAAGATGGAATCCTTATTTGTGAAATAGTTCCGGTAAGTAGAGACTTCCTCTGTCAGTCGTGCTTGTAAAAAGAAAAGTCTTGTTTCGTATTTGAGAATATCAAAATCACTAAAGAAGGCGTGTCTTGAAATGCTCTTTGCTGGTGACAATGTATCATTTAATATAGAAATTCTGGAATTATGTGCTTGTAAATGGTATGCCACTTTCAGTACAGAATTACAATATCACGTTTAATGGTTAACCCTGTTAAGAAATTTATGCTTAATAAGTGTAAATTATTGAATTGAAAAAGGTCTTTAAGAGGATATCACCGCATTTATTTCCATACTTGCTGATTATGTTGTGAGGTTCTTTATCATGATAGGTGTCTATTAACACTTTCACTGCCATTCCTAATTGTACTGCGTTCAAACTAACACATTTTATGGTATCCCACTTTATCTCCGCCTGAGTTAGCAAGCGCAGTATTGTATATCACAGATGTTTCATAATGTCTAGTTAATATAGATATGCATGACAAAAGAACGATAGTAACAGTGAAGTTTATGAAAGATAAAGATGATGATGATAGTGTAATCATGTAATTTAAAAAGACTGGGATTGAGGATTTGAATCACATCCAAAAACTGTATTGCAACATTTTCACATTTTTTTAAAATCCACCATGCTGTTCATATTGGTAAAGGTGTGAAGTCATTTTTATATGTGGGTGTTCTCTATTAGATCTGTGACTTAAAAAAGGAAACTGACGAAAGGTAATGGGAAAGTTACAGTTTTATAGGGACTTTATTTTACTGACAATTATGATTTGTTACTTCCCACTTTGCATGTGGGTGATCAGCTGAATAAGTTACATTATTATAAATGAGCTGAAAGGAAATGACAGCCAATAGTTGTCAGATAAAATGGTGATCCCATATAAATAGTAGGTTACTTTTCATGTGAATACTATACTGTGTTGATACATTGCAAGTATGAATGTGGAAAAGGTGTCTGATGAAGTTGACATGACTTGTTTAATTTAATGTCTATGGTTGAAGGAACAGAGGAAAACCACAGATGAACCTCAGTCAATATAACTTTTAGGCCAAGATTCAAAACGGGGGGGAATCTCAAGGACACAAAATGTTGTAAGAATGTTTACATTGTGTCAGTTTCAAGCTGTTGTTCACTAAGTAAAAAAGGAATGCCTTCTGTCAAAACCTATTCTGTCTGTCTGTGACTTATCAGTGATGACTAGACTATTTCTTTGATTCTCATGACATTCAATCTGGGAGTTCTTTACAGAAAGTTGTGGGGCAAGCACGAGTTTCATATGAAAATCTGCTCAGTGACCAGCAGACTTGTTTACAAGTCATAAATGTGTTTCTAACCGTACTTCCATGTTTCTTAACCGTTGTGGGTGAAAGTTGGTATAGGAGATACCCACAGAATGCTGCCGAGTAATTTTTTAGTGAAAATCCTGGCAGTGAAAGTCACACTTCGCTGTTGAACATTTTAATTTTGTGAAAATTGGCACAGGGAAAGCCATACGTGTATTATAGATGTAAATGGAGTTGCGATTACATGTGTACCGTGAAACTGTAACATTTTGAAAGTAAAGAATTCCTTGGGAAAGTGTTTTCAGTAGAGATTTCAGCTCGTATTATCAGTGCCAATATATCAGAATTTATTTTGAACAGGGTCAAAGTTCATACCACGTATATGATGAGGGTTTGTATACCTTTACTGGCACAGCAAACATATCACGTAATTGGTTTGTCCGGTAGATATGACAGACTGTCAGTGACCTTATGTACATAAAAGTTGAGTGTATTTAGTTGTATCTGAGGTAAATGTTTAGTAATTCTTTTGTGCTCTATGTTTTATCTTTCAGTGTGTTTTTGAAAATCTCATGAATGTTATACAGTATCACCTTGAAGGACATACATGGTGTGGGCAAGTTTTTTTTTAATATGGGAAGCAGTAACACACAGAAAATTAATTCACAGTATGAGATTTGAGGTTCCCACAGCAGTGTTATTGAAGATTCAGGTCATCTGGGATGTTGTGCTTTGTCCACAGGTAAACAGTTACTGACATTTCAAAGGATCACAGTGCCTACATGCTCACAGTCAAGCAGTCCAAGAAGACAGTTTGAAACATTGGTATCCGTTGACCAGTTGACATTGTGTAATATCCCAAAAAACTTGTGTCTTTCAAATATTCACACATTAACCATGAAAAACGTTAAGGTTTTGTAACTCATGTGTATTAATAGTTTTCAGTGAAGTAATATTTTTAATTAGTTGTATGTAGATAGCTCAGAAGCAACAGACTGGACAGCCTGGCAAAAGTGTTAGGCATTTCATCGTTTCTACCACATCCATGTGTTCTGGTTTCATCCTACCATTTTTGAGTATTACTTGCCAGATGGAGGTTTCCACAGTGTAGATGTTGAGGATTCAGATCCTCAGTTGTTATGCCAAGCAGCAGGATTATCGATTTTGAATGTTTCAGAGAAATGTACCGCCTTCATCATCAAGGGCTGAGAAGTTCCAGGAAACAGATATAATTAACCCAGCTGCTCAGCATAACAACTCGGAAGATCTGAATCCTCAGTATTAGAATTGTGTATTGATGGCTTTTCAGCAACAGAAATTGTATGCAAACTTCAACTTTTTGGGTTTAATATGTTGTGTCGATATAGTTCCAACATCATTTTGGTATACATTGCAATAATCATCTTGCAGGATGAATATGAGTTGGATGGGGGAAGTGGGCTGATACACAGATCTTACCATTGAAGTAAGGTTTGGGATGTGAAATGTAGTGCAAGCCAGTTGAAAGAGTAAATGTGGTTATGAAGACAAAAGTTTGGAGGAAAAGAGATTAAACCAGACTGGCTCAGTTTATACCATTCTTCGTGCTTAAAGGTGTAGAAGCGTTTCACAAAATTTTACAATCTCATTGGGTCATTTTGTTGTGTGAAATTCATAAAATCAATAGGTGCATACGTCAGTTAACACACCATGTTTATTAAAAAGATACAGTGGCTACATGTTCCAGCTTTCTGTCAAAACATTAAAATACACAGTAAATATTCAGTTATATAACAGTACCTAAAATACACAAGGAAACAAGGGATCCCACTGTTTCTCTACATTTTAAGTTTTACACATAAAATATTGAAAATTTATATTACAGTAGTTTTTGTTTCTTCTCCTTAAATTATGTAAAATTGATTCAAGTAAAAATGTTAAAATATTACTAGTTTTTTTTGTTTTACATATTTATTACTTTTATGTCTTGGTGTTTAGCCTGTATATATGACAGTGGCTTGCTAATAATAATTATTTTGTGTACTATGCTAACCTATATTGAAGGTTTTAATCAACACAATAATATTATTAATATTCTTTTAATTTTCTTTCAGAATTTCTAGCTTTTTTAAATCTTGGATTGATATTTGCAATTTTTATATTTGGCAGTCCTGTGAAATTTACCGCATAAAGCAGATACAGCGTGTTTTGTTATTCTAAGATGTATAAAAACTATAAATTCTTGTGAATGAACTAAGTGCAGGACACAGTAAAATGATGCTATTTAAAACTTGCAAGAGATAAAAACCATCCTTGGTAATGCTGTTTGTTGGCATAGTACATATGTGTGTGTGTGAGAACTATTATCATCATCAGCAGCAGCAAGCCACTATCATAGACAGGGGCTGAATGAGAAGGTGTAAAAATAATAAATATACACAAGACTGACTAATATTTTGACTTCAATTAATTTTAAGCAGGCTAAAAGGAATAGAAACAAACACTACTGCAGTATACACTCTTAGTACTTACAGTGTAAAGAAACACTGGGAAAGTAAGTTTTCTTGTATATTATAAGGCATTATCATTAGCAAATATATCCTGTATATTTTAATGTTTCCTGCGTTTTGCTTCATGATGGCTTTGATAGGAAGCTGAAACATATAGCCACCTTATTTTTAATAAACAAGTTGTATCAAATGATGTACCCTCTTACTGATTTTCAGAAATTATGCAGTTCAGTTGCAGAGATCTGTGCTCATTCATAGGGCAATTCATGTACGATTTCTCCAAGTATTCAGATCTTCCCCTGCCAGTTACTTCACCAGTGCCTATCTGCGATTTGCTCCAGAAGTGTGGCCTGAGCAGCCAACATATGCATTAACCTAACCTTTGCCCTTAATCATGGATTCTTTACCAACACAACACTCAGTCAGATTTGAGTTTCCTTCTTCATGGGGGTGGGTAAACTTTTCACTAGGTGATTCTTGAGAGTATTTTGTAATATGAGGTGACTACAGATAGGAGATTTCATTGGTTTGCTGTTGTCATTACGAAGACACAAATCCGTTCAGATGCTACTTGAAACTCTTGATCCATTCATATCATGAGGCAGATGAATTGAACACTATTCATTTAATGTTTCGGCTAGGCCTTTAGATTTCAACAATGCAGGGTACCACCCCCTTCTCAGGTAACTTCGAAGCACCCGTGTACATACGTAAAACTACAAAACTATGTCCACTTCTATTTTGTTGCAGTGGGTATGATAATGTATTTTTCGATTTCATGAAAACAAATTCCAATTAATTTTACGTGCTTCCTTTTCTATAACTTTAACTGTGAATGTAACCTTAATTTTCAGAAAGTACTTGAAAAGCCAATTTTGCATATGCTCCTAATCCCCATTTCTCTAGAATTGGAATTTTGATTGCATAATTATTGACTTGTTCTTCTTATTATTATTATTATTATTATTTACTGCAATTGGGGTTTCACCCGGTGGCAGTAGTCCTTACACTTGACTGACTTGTGTCATGGAATTCCACCAGAACAATTTTTCTAAGAAAAACAGAAACCTATTTGATATTACTTTCCGTATTTTTACATTTCAGAAGTGCCTTTATTTTTCACGATTGTTGAAAATGCTTTGTATAGTTTGCTACAAATAGACGAGCCTACCCAAACACATAAGTGAATTCACACCGAGTAAAACGCCTGGCCAGCCGCTGTTTTTTTTTTCAGGGCAGCATTCATGAAAGTTTCATAATGTATTCTGACTAAATACATTACGTAACAACGCCTATTCCAGTAGAACAATTCGAATGTTACAATGTACGAACAGGTTATGCCTTTTTACTGCAACACACATTCGCTGCGTAACCACCATACGGTAATACTCATATTATACAGCACAGACCATCTCTCAGTTTGCAGCTGAAGTTGGTTTGAGCTGTAATTAACAGATGGTATAACTGGTGCAAAAACTGGCAGTCTAGTGGCAGAAGTGAAAATTACATCCACGCTAGCGACGAAACACCATTCATTCTTACTTAAATGTTGGCAATTCTGAATCCTCCATCTTGAAAACGCGGTTTGTTTCATTTCGTACACATGCAAAGTTAGTTGTGTGAAATGTAAGTTTTAAAATTTTTCTATTGGAACGTGTGATGTCTTCTTTACGAAGCGAGAATTCGTGAAATGTAAGTAAGATGTCATATAATCACATTTCTGATGTCCCATCGCGTGTTGATCAATACCATCTATTCATATTTTTATCCTGCTTTTCTTCCTTACAAGAAAACAAGTAAGCTAATGATATAATCATGCTCTGTGTGTGTGTGTGTGTGTGTGTGTGTGTGTGTGTGTATGACAGAGAGACTGAGTGAGCGAGGGAGTGAGAAATTGTGTGTTTCATTTAAATTTTTGAGACACTTGACCAATTTTCACGAAACGTGATACGAACGTGACAATTAGACGCCATTCCAGCGCCAAACGTTCAAGTTTTCTACACTTAATAATAATAATAATAATAATAGATAATGAACACTGGTATGACCAGATACCAAAATTAGTAGAAACAAGTCATGAAGGTAAGGTAACCGTATGGAATCAACAAGTGCAAACAGACAGAGCCATCCCTAACAATAAACCGGACATCATAATCCGTGATAATGAAAAAAGGAACATGTATGTTAATAGATGTTGCAATTTCAGGAGACAGAATTGTGACAAAGAAAAAAGCCGAGAAGATTCTAAAATACGAAGACCTTACAATAGAAATACAGCGCATGTGACGTGTAAAAACAAAAGTGATAGTAATAATAGGCGCAACTGGAACCATCTCAAAATGATTCAGAAAATACCTGAGCAACATACCGGGAAAGCACGAAGTCAAGGAACTAGAGAAAACAGCCATATTGTGCACTGACCACATACTTTGGAAAGTACTAATGTAATAGTTCAAAACATTCAACATGGGAAATAACACGTGTCATGAATTGTAACTACAGAATAGCTGCAACACTACGTACCCTAGAAACATGCTTTGTTTCGGGAATATAATTGTAAATACCCCGCATAAATGTGATAACGAATAATAATAATAATAACGCAGTGGACGCGTAAATTTCTGAGGCGGGGGCGACATTGCCGAAAGTTAATTTATGGTCCTGAAATGACGTATTGCAATAGACACTGAAAAAGTATGCAACTTCTCTTAAGATAAAACTTTGTAGAACGTAAAATAATAACATGGCAGCGGAACGGAAATTTTTTATAGTTTCTGGTTGGATGGTGATAGCGACAGAACACTGAAGCTGCGCATGTCATGTTTGGACTGCAGATAGATTATAAATGTACCCATACATGCTCTATGAAATATTATTTCGTAAGACAACATTTACAAAACTTGTGAGGATGTGAAACATTGAAATTATGTTTTTCCACGAATTTAACACACACATAGTATGTTTTAACTACAGTTTCGAAATTTTTTGTTTTCATTAAGCTATTGAATGTCAGTCTTATGCCTATTATTTTTATGTACACGTAAGTTTATCTCTTATGTAGACTATGAGAGTAACTAGGATTTGCAGTTTCGAAGACAGGAACGTTGCATGCTTTATGGGAACTAACTCCATGGAACAGAGTCCTTCTTGAGAAGCTTACAGTTCCTGTCAGTCACTCAAGATGCTCTCCACGTTTTCGAAAGTTCATTACCATGTTCACAAGATCCACTGATCCCTATCCTAAGCCAGATGAATCCAATCTACACTTCCAGTTCTATTTATTTAAGATTAATTTTAATATTACTTTATTTTCTTCTTAGCAACCTCTTTCCTTTTTTTTTCCCCACCTGTACCCTGTATACAATTCTCTTTTCTCTCATGCCTTACATATTTATGACAGAAAGATTATTGTGGGCGTTTCTGTAAGTGTATACTTTATTAAAAAGTGATCTCTCATCCAGGGGCCTATCTAAGGGTGGCTGCCAGGCTTTATCCCCCCCAACCAAACCGAAATTTAAAAAACACAGTTTTTATGACACGATGATATGAAACATTGTATGTGATTTACCCTTCGGGCAAAATTAGCCACTAAAATCGGCTGATGACTACCAGTACAATTGAGTTTTGACAAATAAAACAAAAAAACTAGTATGTATTAGATGAAATTAAATAAAAATTTAAATTAGGTGAGTCATGGAACATCTAGTTAGATTTGTATGTATATACATGCAGTTGTAAACAATGTTACGTCGGAGTTGTGCTTACGACATGATTTTTATAACATAATTTTTAAAATCAAACATAAATTGTGTCTACCCTTAGGGTAAGCACCCCCACCCCAATGAAAAATGCTGGGGTTGCACCTGCTCTGGTCCGATACATTAATAATTTCGTAAAATTGTAAAAATATAAAAATATATTTGAAATTAAAAATGGTCTTCTTCGGTCGACATCTTAACAGTTCTAACAGGTTTAGTTTTTTAATGGAGATTGAAGTCTAGCATCGGTGGAAAATGGAACGCGTTTTATTAGGCGCGTTCGCAAAATTGCGAAACTCGACTATTAGCTTCGCCATTTCTGTCTGTCTGTCCGTCCGTTCATCCGCAGGGAACAACTCTGCTCCCATTGGACGGATTTTTATGAAATTTGATGTTTGATTTTTCGAAAATCTGTTGAGAAAGTTCAAGTTTTATCAATATCTGACAAGAATAATGCGTACTTTACGTGAGACCTATGTATGTTTATGATAATATCTCGCTGAAGTCTTAGAATGAGAAATGTTTCAAACAAAGGTTTTAGAGAAAATCAAAACACACATTTTATATTCAATAACGTTTCCCGAAAGTCGTGCCGTTTATGAGATAATGTGGAAAAACGTATACAGCCAGACAGGCCACAGATGACAAAATAATACGGCGCATGCGCTTTGCGTGCTGGGTAAATAAGGCTTCACACACCCACTCGGAATATGTAATACTTATTGCTTTTCCACGGTAACAATGGTTTCGCCAACGCTCCTCAATATTACGTTTATAGTACAAATAGGCATAGGTGCCGGCGTTTCGGAAGAAGAAGCTGCTTCAGTTTTCAGGGTAGATATATATTTGTTTACGGGACCATACAGCGTTATATACCAGAAGAGAGCTAGCCTTTATTTTAAAATTTGTTTCTTCCCAGGTTCGGGAATGTTAACCTCAGAAAATAAATATTCGTTACTGAGCTTCTTCCTTTAATTCACCACCTAATTTTCCTCCGACCCATTTTAACAAAATTCAACTCTTATTACCTGATTCCGTTCTCCACGTTTTCATCCTACTTCCGTAATTCTGAATGCATTGCACATTTCCCTTTGTGTGACTTACAATAAGTTTCTTGGCTTAACTAAAGTTACACAATTCCCCTCCTATGTGGCTAATATTCTCCATCTCTCTCTCAGTTCATTTCTCGTAAGTACTTAACAATTTATTTTGAAATATTGCATTTAATATTCTTCACTTTCCTCTCTCCATATTTTAATACCACAGTGAGAGGCCTTGTATTAAAATCATACACATAATAATTCATACATTCAGAATGTTTCCGTTACTTCCTTTCATGCTTTCATGAGCTTGGATTGGGACATTCCGTTGTGTATATAAAATAAGGATCAAATAAAAGGGCGGATCATTGTAACAAGCGCTTTATTAAAGTATGTCGAAATTTGAGTTGCTGACACATTTCGGCTTAAATGCAAACCATTATCAGGTCAGTTATAAAAAATATGTATAGAAATAATCGCAGTGAAATTATTGTGTAAATGAAGGTGCTGAGATCCGAATTCCTGTTGCATAAAGTGTATTATATTGCAACATGGATAAATTGCTTTCAAACTGCTTTCATAGGCCCACTTAATATATTGAAAGGTTTAGGAAATTTTCCTTTTGAGTAGGCCTATAATGATGAATTAACTGTTTTGGTATATTCATGTGTAGGCCTATACATTTGTGCGCCGAATTGTCAAATTTGATTAAAATTTATTTATGTATAATATTATTGTAAGAATTTTATTTTTCTTCAGATAATCGGTGATTCGGAAGTGCATGCATCAGAGTTATGGGGAAGTCCCAGTCGGCCAGACATACAGACATACTACAAATAATCACGAACAAGTCACACCAAAATGCGAGGTTAAGGCATACTTTAGATGGATTTTTAAGTGCAGAGGTGACGTACATATTTGAAGCAATAAACAAGCTTTAAGTAAGCGAAGTCTCTAAGTGAACACCAGCATTTCACGCGCTCTTTACTTAAAACACAGAGCACAAGACGCCTTTGTCTCTGAAACTTTATTTAAATTCGAACTTCCTCAGCGTGTTTATACATTCTTGCGCACAGTTTCCTCTATCACAGTGGTGTGCAACTTGAGATTCGCAGAACCAAACAGGACAGTCGTTTTTGTTAGGAGTTGTATTTTTCATTGTTTTCACAAATGCCGAAAGGGAGTTTCAAAATTGAGTAATCAGACTTGAAACCGGTTCTTGCCAACGTTTCGTGACAAAGTAGAAAGTCATTAAGTTGCATGTAAGCAGCAACAGTTAAGTTTCGATCCACATAGCAGAGTACTTTTATTTTTGTAGTTCATTTTACAACGCTGACATCTTCAGAGTAGGTACATAGCGTCGTTGAAAGGGTGACTGGTGAGCCGTTGCTATGATTTTGATTCTTTGTTTTCCACTGAAAGATATTGCCCAAAGAAGGAGTTTGCTAAAAGTGTTAGGCTACGCCTAAAAAAAATTGTCTTACTCCAGTTAGGCCCTATATATAAGGAAATGTACATTTAAACATGTGTTTATATATCCTGGTGTGACACGTATATAAAGTAGTATGAAAGGAACTGTCGAACACAAATAAAATTTAATATCAAAAGACAACATGTTTCGGCCTTACAAAGCCATCGTCAGGTATCACACTTATAAAATACTTGGAGAAACTTATATACAACCACAAAATTTTGTGGTTGTATATAAGTTTCTCCAAGTGTTTTATAAGTGTGATACCTGACGATGGCCTTCTAAGTCCGAAACATATTATATTTTGATATTAAATAACTAAAAATTTGAATTATAATCGACGGTTCCTTTATTATGTCTTTATAAATTTACCTTTATTATTGATACTTAGTGTAACCCCACAGTTCCCTGTACAAGCAGGATGGACCTAAGTGCTGCTCCATTGTCGGAGTCATTGCACCCAGATGATATGCCCTGTTTTGCTTCTAGACCTAACGAGAAACATAAAATATGGAAGAGTTTACCAACTTAACAATAATATTGGTGGGAATTTTACTGCGATTCTAGGAACGTGCAGAGTGAAGAAGCGATTTTAAGGGCGCCTCGTGGTGGGTCTGACTTTGAAACACTAACATTTGGTAAACAGAAATCGTAAAAATGTTAACAGACGTCATTGGTGTCGTAACGACGGCGTAAACCAGCTTTAGAATCTACAATTTTATGTATGAGAAAAACACCCATTAAAAGAAGGGTGCCTGCTACGACATCGTTTACTCATATGCCTCCATTCTGTTGGTCCTTTGCACAGTTCAGCGCTCAACTGTACCCAGTACTCCTTTGCGGGGAGTGCTGTTACAGATAACTTAACAAAACTGTATATTATTGCATAACACATTATTTGATATACTGCATGTTATTACTTGAGCGGCATTGCGTGAAGTTGGGATCCTCATGTGGTAAAGGTATAAGATTAAACCATATTTTATGGTACCGAGCCGTTCTTTATATTCACCTGTTCCCACAACATCACAATTCTACCCTCTCTTGAGCAATGTAATCCTACTTCAATTTCCCATATATCCAGTTTGAGAGGGTGTTTTGGAGCAATCCCATTACAGGCCTGGTCAGGCCAGTAGGGTTCCAGGAGGTTGAGGCTCCCAGATTTCTAGACAGTCGACACATGAAGGTGGTAAGGT
>JAKCWW010000784.1:24454-37378 GCA_026260175.1 Reticulitermes lucifugus
AAGACAGACTGCAGAATGAAGAGGCTACGGACCTGTCGTAAGACGGACTACAGAATGAAGAGGTTAAGGACCTGTCGTACGACGGACTACAGAATGATTATGACATAGAAAAGTAACTGCAATGCGTCATAAGGTCTAACGATCGACTTATTTTAATGCGCTGATAACCGTGGGGCTCCCACATGCCACAGAGTTAACTGGAAAGGAAAGGGCAGAGTGGGATCTCTCCCACTTAGGAAATGTCATGGGGATAATAGAGAATATCAATTTGTGTACAATGTGTTGTACAACAGTTGATTGGTCGTTTTAAGGGCTGCTGGAGCACTAGACATTCTGAACGAAGGAAAAGCAATTGTCCCCCTCATACTTCCTAAATTAACACGACAATGGGGACATGAACAAGTGGCAGTTTATTCTCCAGTAACTGGCTGGAATAGAGGCTGACACTTCTTTAGACATTTAAAGTGCCGCCACCACCTGTTTTTGTAACTTATAAATAGGCATTTTGTTGACACTTTTGTAGTAGTCTCAAGACAAATTTTCTTCTTTAATTTTAAGTTTATTGACTATCTTTCCGAAGGTTTTCTGGTCCTGTGTTTCATGGCTGCAACTTTTCACCCTCAAATGTGTGTTCACGTGGTACATCGCACGTGTACGACCGTGTTCACGTGTGCCACATGCTTCTCAAGATAAATCTCGATTATTTCCCCTAACAACTTTAACAGTGTGGTCTTTATAATAAACAAGATCTTTGTTTTCTGTGAGGTATGAACTTTATTTCATGCATAATTCAGACAAACACCAGTCTTCATCCTTAACGTCTTTTCAACAATCATAAATCAACAGCGGTTTAAACAGACAAATTTCTGTAAGTCTCTGGATTTTACCATAATATTTACGTAATAGGATTCCCTTACCTAAATTCTTAGATTCAATTTAGTTTCGTTTATGTCATTGAACAACAGATGAATGAACTAATTGAAAGCAAGTTTATATTTAGTGACCAGCTGCCAGCGACTGTATAACTGAAGCTCCTCCAGTTAAGCTTTCAGACGGACTGGCGTTAAACTGGCCAGCAAGTAATGAAGAAGAAGCCATGCAGATGAAATTACATGGACAAGAGGGTAAGTGTGTGAAGAGTGTTAATAAAGAACACACATCCGGCCACGTGGAATGGAACCGCAGACCTAGAAGGGCTTCCAGCTTGCTCCTATATCCGGGTAACTTAAGACAACCAATCATCAATCATATATAATGATATCATCACAGCACATCTAATTACTTTATAACTGTCACGGGTCCCGTGCGACTTTACGAAATCTCTTTCCCCTGCATTTTATTCTGGTTTCCTTATGTTTATTTACAGTCCCGCCCGTATTTTGTTTCCTCCCCCACTGATTAAATGTTAATTTTTCTGTTTGCCACCGGACATGGAAGACCATCCCTTATCGGCTGTCTGCTACCATTTCTTCAATATATTTGCAGGTACACTCAGTGTCTTTCATCCTCAATTTTTGACACCTGTTACCTCACTTTTCCTTGATTAATAGATGATCGAAAATTTGTAATCACTCCCAAACGTTTAAAAAATTATCACTGTTTAGGCTTAGCATATAATATCCGAAGTGGCCGCGCGGTCTAAGACGTGGGTCTACAGCCACTCGGTTGCTGGGATTGTGGGTTCGAAGCCCGCCGGTGGCATTGATATCTGTCTCGTGTAAGTGTTGTGTGTTATCAGGTAGAGGTCCCTGCGACGGGCTGGTCACTCGTCCAGACGAGTCCTACCGAGTGTTATGTGTCTAAAGTGTGATCGTGAAGCCTCGAAAAATGAGGAGGCCTAGGCCCCCTAGGGGCTGTTGAGCCATAGGAAAAAAAAATAATATCCGATAGGCCTAATTAGTTAAGGAAATATTTGCTTAACACTTTACAGCCTAATGGTTACTACATATACCAATAACTTTAACATTCACAGAGTGCATTTAGGGATTTCGTATGGATCAGAAAACAAAGAGCGATCATTTCCCTACACCTGATCGGGTTTTGTAACCGAAAATTAGTGTGTTTACTGCATGTTCCGGAATAAAACCTTATATAAAATTCAGTTACATATTATTCTTCAGAGGGTAAACCACACGCTCTAAGCGGGTCTTGGAAATGTAATGTAGTTACAGGATATATTCAGGGACATAGAAGATATAAATCTAATAAAATCCAAACCATTATTATAAAGAAAAGCAGCACAGATTTCTGATCCAGCGTGTTGAAATGGTGTCACGTTTGATAAACACTTTAAAACTCTTCACGTCACTCACGAGAATTCTGCAATGTTTTCTTGATAAAATTGGACATAAAGTCGTCTAGAAAGGCACGAAGTTTAACGGGAAGTGTTTTAAGAAATAACAAAACAAAGTAATAAAAAATTACTGGAACAGAGGCATAAAAACAAGGCGAAAAAATGGTATATGAAATAACTAGAAAGCTTTGAGAAACGAGAAGGGGTGATGTGTTGGCGTAAGGGTGGGAACTCATGCATCCTGCACGTTCATTTCGTAAAGAGCTTTTATATCTGCTGTTCGTGAACCCCACCGAAGAGCAAGCTGACTGCCCCATCTTCAGCTGTTTTCCACACTGGTATAATGCACTTAATGTAATAGGTCAGATACAATATTAAATTATCTCCATTACACAACCCTCTCCTCGTACTGTGTCTATCCTCTGAACTACTTAACTTTTAACAAACATTAATATATGACCTAAACTGTTTTGTTCTGCTAAATTTAGTTGCAGTTCCAGAAGGGCTACTAAAAGTATCGTAACATTAAATGGTTTTCCTCACATAATGGGTTTGTAAGAACACTACAGTTATCTCGCGATAAGAACTTCAGAACAGATTAGACTCGTAAAATTCCATGGAGCTACAGATTTGAAAATTGCAATTTTTCTCCGTTGGATGTATTACTCTAACAAATTAAGTAACAGTGTCTCCAAGCGCGACGTTGTGTAACAAATACTTAAGGAGAACTTCGCAGCATCATTAGAACATATTTTCCTACTGCAAAGATTTATGGTTCTATAATAATAATAATAATAATTATTATTATTATTATTGTTATTATTATAACTATTGTTATTTCAATTCTAACGATCATTTTACACGATGACTTGTTAGGATCGTAAATGAAGCGTTTCTGCGTTGTGTTGAATCCATCACAATTAACTAATTCCCACCCCCGGATTAGCCCGATCTAATGGATGAAAGATAATAAATTTTAAAGTATTAATTTTACCAGACGAAGAAGGCAGAATTAGCTTCTGAATCTTTCAGCTATACCTGAGGCAAGGGGTACACAAATCCAGGGCGCCAGGTTGCCAGGGCAGCTAAGTTTCTTTTACGGTGGCACCTAATATTTTTGGTTCCTTCGCATGGAATTTGGAAAATATTCCCCCGTGTGGCGCCTATAAATTGAAGGTGGCTCCTAGAGTTTTGGAAAATTTGTGCACCCTTGCCTCAGACAATATCCAGCGTTCTAATTCTGTTTATTTTAGGAAAACCTGGAACATGAAGAGTTAATTTTGCTAATGCTGTTACGTAGACGAACATACAGCATAACCTCTTTGAAGTTTGTTAATCTTCACTATTGGCTGACTCTTCAAAAGTTGAGAGTTTACATTCTGGACAAAGAGACGGGTCGTTTTTTAGGTGCCTTTGCAAAGCTGTTGCAAAAAGGTACTATGATCCTCGTTGTGTCCTTCCGTCTGTGCGCATGAACTAGCGCAATTCCTACAGCACAGCTTATCGTGAAATTTCGTATATGAAACATATTACCGCAGTTTGTAGACTTATTCCGATTTTGGTTAAAATCCGGTAAAAGTAACAGACACTTCACATAAAGACAGACGTACGTCGATGAAAATATTTCACCATGACTCTTCTTTGTATATAAGACAGTCTGTATTCTCTGTGAGGTATGAGATGGAACAGAAGAAAAAGTTGAGCATGTAACATTACAATCGTGAAGCGATTGTAAATCTCTCCGTTTACGAGAAAAGTACAAGAAACGCGATACACGTACATCGTCAATTACGGGATATCTAATATAATCGATTGTCAAACTTTTCTTAAGTTACGGAGGAAAGTTATAACGTGTGTGGTGCAAAAAGTGGAAAGGCATATTTCAAATACATCATCAGCGCTCTTCTTGGAAATGCACGAGGAATTTAAACCCTATGGAGCGGGTTAATACATTACGTTCTTGGATATTTCCTAACTTGTTAACTTTTACGATCGTAAAACGCTGGTATTATGACAGTCTGTTAAATACCAGAAACTGCGACATTTTTGAAAGAGGTGTTGGGGGATCCTGTAAGAGAAAGCCCATAAAAGTAATCCTACAATTATAAAGCATTTTACAGAATCATTCGTTTGAATATGACCAATATTCATTCGCTGCAGTTATTTTAGGACGAGTAGACTTTTACTGCCGGCAGCCATTCCGGTTTAAGCGCCAAATTACCGAACTCTTTTAACTCTGCGGACCGAAAGAGAAACGGCTGTGCTAGCAAACATCCGGTCAGTGAATGAATGTGAATATAAAACTCCCTCGTTAAAAATACAGTAAATAATGTTCTCTGACTTTTATTGCCAATTACTCTCTACAGACTAGAGATAGCCCCATTCTGAATATAATTTAACTATGTAAGCTTGTTAATTTGCTTTTATAAGATGCTGTAAATTAAGGTTAAAATATAATTATTGTGTATTCCCAGAGAAACCTAGAGAAAGATCAATACACGATATACAAACATTTTATATCTTATTAAGCTAAGTGAGTAATACGTAAATAAAATTGTTTTCCGTAAAGTATAATTATTTACTTGGTAGAAGAATCGAAAATTCTACACCTTCATCAGCCATCTCTACTCACCTCCGCTCATCTAAAGCAGTCTCCCTAAAATCCGTCTTAAACTTACGCTCCTATTCATGTCTCGTCTGTCGTTCCTACGGATCATTTCACTCTTCTTGCAATACTAATTACTGTAATATAGACACATAATAATTCAGAACTTCTTATATAATTGTTTATTCTCTGTCCTTTACTAGGAAAGATTCCTTTCTAAGAAGTTGCTAAATCCTCAGCTACTCAGCAAATTTCCAAGCATTTTATTGAGACCGATCGTTTATTGCCTATTCAAAAAGCCCTCTAGTTGTGTCTATCCTGAGGCAGCTAATGCGGTCCACGCTCTACTATTACTTCGTTAGAATTAAGAATTTAACAAGACAGGCAATGTACTTATAACGTAACTTTAAGGCGCGTTCGCGTAACCATTGTTGCCATGGAATTGCAATAAGTATTACATATGTTATATGTTTCTGTAGTCTTAGTTATCCAGCATGCGAAGCGCATGCGCTATATTGTCATCCGTGGCCCGTGTGGCTGTACCATATCTTTCCACATTACCTCAAAAAACGGCCCGATTTTCGAAAAAAAAAATGCTATTGAACATAAAAAGAGTGTTTTGAGTTTCTCTACCAGTTCTGTCTGAAATATTTCTCATTCTAAGAAGAATTCAGCGAGATATTATCGTAAATGTACACAGGCCTTCATGTAAAGTACCCGTTATTTTTGTCAGATTTTAGTGAAACATGAATTTTCTCAACAGATTTTTCCAATAATAGGCAAATATAAAATTCCATTAAAATCTGTCCAGTGTTTGCCGAGTTGTTTCATGCGGACGGACAGACAGACAGACAGACAGATATGACGAAGCTAACAGTCGCTTTTCGCAATTTTGCGAACGCGCCTAAAAATGTGTAATTGTTGAAGTACTCCAAGCGTTGCTGAATATTACTCTCGCAATCAGATAGGTCCGCGTAGTTCAACACAGCGAGTGATACGATCACCAGACGTAGTCTCCTTAAACTTCTCCCTATATGTGTAAATGTTATAACTCTACGTTACATGACATCATTAGCCTACTATACGAAACTTGTCTCCCCATAAGCAACTAAATTACGGGGTCTTATAATATTACAATTTACTTTATCAGATATTGCGACCTTAAAATTTTTAAGATTTTCATCATCCTACAGGCTTTACACTTCTGTCAATTTATTTGGTGTATGTAAGTCTTTTAACAAAATAAACTTTAAAAAATTATGTAAAGTCTGTTGGTTTATAATATTGCTGTCAGCATTGAAATTTTCCACACCAGTCCAGACCGGCCTTGGGGCCCACCTAGCCTCCTATACAATGAATAGGAGGTCTCTTTCCCGGACATAAAGCGGCCGGAGCGTGGTACTGACCACCCACCCCAACCAGCGCCGAGGTTAAAGAAAGAGTGAGCTATACATGTACTCCCCTTCTAGGCTTTCATGGCCTGTTCTAGGGCGAACCTTACTGTGTATGTGTCCTTGTGTTATTTAGAGTATACCCGGCTACAGATTGCCTTATGGTATTTAGAATATCGCCCGGTACATATGTCCTTGTGGTAGTTAGAGTATAACCTGGTACACACAGTTTTATGTTATTTAGAACATCCCCGTTACGTACGTACTTTGGTATTGAGAGTACATTCTGGTACATACGCCCTTATGGTATTTAGAATATCCCCCGTTACATACGTACTTATGGTATTGAGAGTATACTCTGGTACACATGCCGTTATGGTATTTAGAATATCCCCAGTACATTTGCCCTCATGGTACTTAGGATACGTTTATTTTTCTATGGCTGTGTGAAGAATCATAAAACACGTAAGGAGAATTTAAGAGTCGTGGTCGACATCCCAGGGTATCCGATCGATTTTAATTAACTAACGCTTAATGTGTATGTTGTGGTGAAGCATTATGTTCATTCATTTTGTCCCCAAACGACATGTTGTGATCTGTCAAGCTCCAATAAGGCTTCTTCCGGTACACGCCAAGGTACATTTTATTTCATTTTATGGTTTTGGCTATAAACCGCAGGCAGGAAATGAAAATAAATTGCTGACCTTTGGGTCTGTGCCCCTGTGAACATTCCTGCTTCGTGATACAGACCAGCATTATTGTTACTCGTGACACTGAACAGAACAAAGAGGTAACTACTCTGCGCTGAAGAATGAGGAGCAGTGTTGAATCTTTGGTTTCTTTTGAGGTGAGGGGGGGGGGTGACGGTGTTGCTGGACTCAGTGCGGTTTCCGTAAGTTTCTTCTGGTAGGTACAAAGATAATAATAGCATAAGTGAAAGGTACACTCATGGGTTGACTAATTAACTACATGCAACGGAGTCCTTCTTGAGAATCTAATAGTTCGTTAGATATTCAAGAAATTCCCTGCATCTTATGGAAATATAAGGGTCATAATCGTGTTCATAAACGTCAGCCAGATGAATCCACTATCCCCATCTTCTTTATTTAAGATTAATTTTAATATTATTTTCCCATCTACGCCCACGTCTTCCAAATGGTCTCTTTCCTTCGGGTTCGCCTACCAAAATCATTGGTGTATTTCTCTTCTCTCCCACACACGTCAATGTCCCGTCTAAATCTTCCTTCTTTTGATCACAGTGATGATCTTAAGTCCAAGTACCTTATCGCTTTACTTACTGGAACTGTCACAGTCTTGAAGAATTTTGTTTGTTGCAAACATGTTGTTGTTGTTGTTGTTGTTGTTGTTGTTGTCATGTAGAGGTCTCTGCGACGGGTTGATCACTGGCCAGAGGAGTCCTACCGAGTGTGGTGTGTCTAAAAAGTGTGTGATCGTGAAGCCTCGATAATGAGGAGGACCTGGCCTACCAGGGATTGTTGAGCCATGGAAAAGGAAATTAAAAGTTTATAATACGAATTCTAAGCATATGGCTGTTTTCACAGCAGGATCGTGGAGACAATACCGCCATATACTGCTGTTGTGCATTTGTGTGCAACACATTCATGTTTGCTGCACTGTAACACTCCCGTCATTTTGCAAGTTGGAATCTGATGGAAAGGATTTTGCCACGAACGTGGAGTAAGTTATTAGTTCCCTGCCAAGAGATCGATTAAGTGCAGAGTGAATTTTGTTCTAGGTTGTAAGGTTTTTTATGACTGCAGTAGTGTGATGTAGAAAACTAATTTTAAAATTATTTTATTCTTCAAATAACCCTTCACCTGAAGAACGGTTGTGTGCGAAGTTGATAAAAGTATGATTCAAGACTTAATAGGGATGCTATTGTCATGAAGAAATGCAGAGGAGAAAGATAAGTAATAAAGAGCGGCGCCATTAGTCTGTATACCTAACCTGAAGAATACACATAAGGACAAGAGGAGAGTGGAATTTCATTTTAAATTACCAAAATATATCAGGTAAGAATTTTAGATTTCTCTGTTTTGCGGATAGTAAAATTGTTGTGTAATTACGTTTATATTAACGCTTATATTATTATTATTGTTGTTGTTATTGTTGTAGTAGTAGTAGTAGTTGTTGTTGCTGCTATTGCTACATAGGACATTCCTGGACGAATGACTTCTAATTCCTTGGAGGGGAAGGAAGTGGTATAAGGAGGGCATTCTCTACTCTTCCGCATGGCCTAACTTCCGGATCAGGAATCACCACTGACTTTATGCCTAAAGGTCTCAAGTACGGATGTGACTTATTGTCAGCACACGTACTTATGACACGCTAAGAACGTTTTATGAGACGGCAAACCCTGTATTGTACAGTTGTAAACACATTACGCAAAGACAAATTCTTTTCAATTGTCTCATAGTTGAGGAACATTAGTCTTCTGGTTGGAGAGCTGTATTTTTGTGTTGTGTTCCTTACACAGCCTCCAGACTCTCGCAAGGCTGCAAATCATCTGTAGCATAGCTGGAACCAGCGAAAGGGATACGGAACGGAACGGAATCCGACAAGCACAGATTACTGGTGTCACAGGGCAAGAGAAACTCTTTTAGTATTCTACAGCTCAGTGTAAGAGGGCTATAAATAAATATTCCAGGACTCTCAGAAAACTGACAATAATGTGACTATGTTAAGAATTTCACCTTCCATTTTACAAGAAGGAGTTGAACAAATTATGAACATTTCAGGGAGCTGTGTGTTACAGACATGTATAGAACCTTTTATCTTCTCTCTTACAAAAAGAACAAAACATTAGGACACGTAAAGAAATCCCTGTAGAGGCCTGGACAGGCCCTGAGGTTTCCAGGAGTTTGAGGCTTCCCGAATTTCTAGACAATCGGCACATTAAGGTGGTAAGGTTGTCAGCCCTAGGCCCCGGCCACCTTTACCCCCAGGGGATAGTCCTTTTACTCATTTCTATTTGAGGCTGAGTCGAACCCAGCGCCACAGTGCGGCTGGAAGGATTAAGTAGATGCAAAATTCCAATGATCCAGCTACCTTCCAACTTGTAGCGCAGTGCCTCAACCAACTGAGCCACCGCGTGCCCCCAAACATTAGAACATACAAACCTATAATTTTAACTAAGTGTAAAGTTTCCTGACGAAATTGTGTCACAGCAAAATTTAATATTAAGCTGGAAACTGTCATTCGTCTTTTGTTCCCTTGGAAACACAATTTTTAGAAACTCGATCTGTTTGTTTAATCAGGTGTAAAAGTATTTATTTATTTATCCTGCTAAGAAATCTGGTTTCAGGCACAGTGATTACAGTATTATAATAAATCTAATTTCAGAAAGATTACAACCCTTAACTAGTCACTACACCATTTTAAGTTTTATTCTGCAAAACCTGAACCAGTCACCCCATCACAAGCAAAAATATGGCCATGGTTAGCGTGTAAGAAAAGCAAATTCTTAGTAAGAAGGCAAGACACGTACAAAGGTAGTAATAAGAATCTGAATGTAAGAACACTTAAAATATTCAAAGTTCTCTTTCAATAGCGTGTAGAACTCCCAGCTATAAAAACGAATTCTTTCTTACCAACATTATATAAGTGTAAAGTAAGCAAGACGGGTGAAACTACACAAACGAGGCCTTGGTAATTTTTGTCTTTCTATGCTTGTTTCACCAATATACCTTTATTATATTTAAGAAAAAATCATGCACTGCAAATATAGTGGTTCTTAATATGATATTGTTATACAGATATCACCTTTTGCTGAAATATGTATTGAGTTTATAGGATGAAACAATATCCCCGTAATGCTTATACTGACTGAAACATTTAGTGTTTTTGGATACTAAAACATGAATCTGAAAAACAAAATGTTAGAGAAGCACCCAAGTTTCAGAGACATCTACGGCCTCCACGTAACCTAAAATAGATGCGGCAGGCTGCCCCTAAGTTATTTTACCTCTCTATCGGATTATATGACTTCATATTCCAAAAATGTATTAATTCTGAATGGGAAGAATATATATATATATATATATATATGTATGTATATATATATATGTATGTATATATATATATATATATATATGCAGAATCTGCCGATGCAATTTTTCTCTTGTGCGATTATAACAGGGCTTTCCAAAGCCAAACGCGTTCTGATGGATTGTAAACTCACAAAGTAACCAAGCAAACGTGTTGGCTAAACTCTTTTAAAGACGAGTGGTTACTTTATGTACCAACAGGTTAGCTTTGAAAACTCTACCTTCTGTCCACATAGCATATTTATGTGTTTGGTACGGATCTCGAAAAAACAGCGATTGTTTTCTTGTATAGCATGAAATTATTTGTTTTATAACCGAGCGGGAGATTGTCTCCTGCGTCGTTGGAACTGGATCTTCAATTATAATTCATGTTAATCTTAGTATTTAGAGAGTTAAACGGGGTCCTGAGTGGATACTGGTACTCTATCGCCGGCAAGAGAAATATGATTTACAATTTTGACAGAGGCTTTTTGCTGCTAGCAGTGCTTGATTGCTAGACAATAAGAAAATAAACACAGTACAATGCCTAAGAACCGTGGCAATGGTAACATGAAACTGAAATTCAAGTAGCCAACCCAGAGACAATCAAATTAACACGATGAATCATATAAGAGCTGCTTGGGTTTCACTCCAAACAGGGGCCTTAAGCGTGCCAGAATTATTTAGTTTGTCTTGTTTAGTCTTCGTTTGCTTTACTTCGCTTGGCTTTACTTTACGTCGCATTAATTTAAGTAGATATTTCTGCAGACTTCCTAACACATCCTTCTTCATGACATCTGAACAATTTCTATTACACTCACGCAAGCAGAAACGTGCACACGCTGACATTTCTATTCTTGTAATTTGTTTTAAGCTTCCATTCTCTTTCTTCCTCTTCCTTCTCATCCATTTTATTCTCGCTACCTCCTTTTCATCTCATATTGCACCACACATTATCTTCTTGCCCTTCCTCCCTTCATTTTCCGTCCATATTTCTCTCCTCACCTACACCCACACGTTATTTAGACCTACATTGTATTTTTCTCCAACTATCTGACTTGAGCCGGAATTTGGCTTCCATTTATCAGATTACCAAATGGATAAATCGGTAGCCATTTGGTTGTGCCGATTTCGAATACAGATTTTTTCTGTAGTTTCTAAAAGCAGAACAGACAGGCTGACATAACTTCCCCAGTATGCATTAATTTAATATACCTATCTCCTCCAACAACCATATTCACTTGTCCAATCTGGCAGTTGATGCTCTACATTTTGATACCCTTGGCATGTAAGTGGAACTGACCAACATTAAGGGAAATATAAAACTTGTAACAGCTTATAAGGGATATGCACAAAGACGTATGGAAGATGGCGGTAACCCGAGACAGAGACGCAGTCAGACTTCCCACATGTAACTCGAGTAGCAATACCAGGAGAGAGCAGTCTGGTCTCGCGATGTGGGTGGAATATGGCAGGCCACGAAATGTAACACAATACATCAGGCAGCACAAGGCAGGATACGTGAATTTAAATAATGTCACACGAGTTAACTCGTTTTGATCACTGATAAATTCCTATGCAGAAAAGTCGTTCAGTAAAATTATTACGGCACGCCACCAGAAGTGGGTAGGTGGAGGAAGACGAACATCAGGCCAAGTAGTTTAAACCGTATTACAGAAATGGATTGATGGATGATGATGATGATGATGATGATGATGATAGAAATGATGGCGACGATAACGATGACAACGATAATGGAAATGAAAATAAAGCTGTCGGAATTTTTTAAAAGTTTCACGCCAAAGGTACTTAACTTTATATGTCGTTGCAGCCATAAATTTAATTCTATTTCTGAGATAAACATATGATAGTGAAGATATATGCTTTATCGTCAATATTAACTTCTATATCCGTGCCTTCAACCATTCCCCCCTACTAACATTTCCATATGCACTCCGGGCCCCCTTTTTTGGAGCATCCGGTATGTAGATAAGGCCCTCTTGTTCCGTTACAAGAGCAGCAGAACTACCACTTTGTCTGCTGCCAGCGACGCTCTGTGCCTTCGCAACTGGTTAACATTTTTCTCCCGGTCGTTGCGGCAGTTGAAGGTAGCCCTGCTTCTTATGCGGTCTGACAAATTAAGACAAATCCATTCCTGTTTCTCTTTTCAAGAACACAGACCCCAAGACCTTGCGACAACACAATCATTTTCACTCCATTACACATTTCTTTCATTTGTCTATTACTTTAAATTCTGTACTCTATTTATTTATCAAGAAACCCGACACTAACCACTTTACATCTTGAAAACGATATTTTATTCTGTCGCTTATTGAGTGACACATGTTTCTGTTATTTAGAACTCCTTCTGATAAAGGCGTAACTAAATTTACAAAGAAGGATATTTATGTAAATAAGTCAAAGAACAAAATCTTTAATTTAGCCTTCTGAAATCATACCGCTGTTGTTATTGTTATTCTTGTTAATCACCTTCTAAAATTTGTAAAAAAATTTTTTTTCAATGTTTCGACAGCCCCTTGGGGGCCTAGGCCGCCTCATTGTTCGAGGCTTCACGATCACACTTTTTAG
>JAKCWW010000784.1:37428-50645 GCA_026260175.1 Reticulitermes lucifugus
GGACGAGGGACCAGCCCGTCGCACAGACCTCTACCTGACAACACACAACACTCACAAGAGACATCCATGCCCCAGTGGGATTCGAACCAACAATGCCAGTAAGCGAGCGGCCGCAGACCCACGCCTTAGACCGCACGGCCACTGGCATCGGAAAACATACGCATACAAACATAAAACTTAATATCTTTCTCAAAGAAGCCTGAATTTTTTTTTGGCTTCGAAAACACTATCGACATAAGAGAAAACTATTGTAGATTTAATATTTCAATCTTCAAACTTATTTAAATGTATCGTATGCAATTAAGTATTGTTGAAATAAATAAACTTACAGTTTCCAATAGCAATAGCCAAACACTATACTGAGTGGGTAGCAACATTTTGAGAGCAAGGGTAAATAGAAAGTGTCCAAAACATTGTCCAAGCAACAAAACAAATCATAAAAATAAGATATCCCTTACTGATATAATTTTCTTTTCTGTTTTTTTTGGACTTTGTCCACCGTCTAATTTTTGATGAAGCACGACGTTTCGGAAGCCGGCTCTGTTTCCGT
Source organism: Reticulitermes lucifugus (assembly GCA_026260175.1). NCBI lineage: Eukaryota > Metazoa > Arthropoda > Insecta > Blattodea > Rhinotermitidae > Reticulitermes > Reticulitermes lucifugus. Next base: position 37,979 of record JAKCWW010000784.1, read on the forward strand.
CTTCAGGCAAGGAAAGCACGCACTCTGATGGACCCTTTAGACGAAGCCACTCGTAGTCACTGGGCAATAATTATATCAGAGAGTCATACACCATCGTCAGAGCCACATAAATTTGCATAAAATATCCCTTGTAGAGATTTAGTACTGATGTGAAAATTGCCTGCCGATGTGTCCAACTCACATTCATATAACATAATATATGCCTTCTTCCTGTTGTTTTGTACGGGTGTGAAGCTTAGTACAGCACATTAAGAGAATACGCAAATAGTGCTTATATGGAATTCAAACCTAACATAAAGGAAACAAACAGAGACCGGAGAGAATTGCATAATGTGAAGCTTCTTAATCTCAAATATTCATTTAATAAGTATATTGGGTGACACGTAAAGGAGAACGAGATGGGTGGGATATGTAGTACGCATGGAAGAAATGAGAAATGCCTAAAAATGTTGTTGGAATACCAGAAGAAAAGAAATGCCTTCGCAGAGGTAGGCTTATATTGGCGGGTAGTAATATGAAACTTAAGGAAATAGGTTGTGAAAATGTGGACTAGATTTGTTTGGCTCAGGACATCCTTCATTCATACATTCTCAGTGTATCGTTGATAAATAACTTGTGTGCGTTTTAAATCCTGTGAAATGCATTAGGATTCGACTGAATGCTTAAAAGATTTGGAATATTCGGATAGGATCTGTACTGTTAATTACATGAGTGGTAGGAAGAGGCTCATAAAATTTGTCCCAAATTAATCGCTGATGATAATTAAAGAGGAATTGCCTATGAGGAAGACAGACAGACTGTCAATTACGTTTAAATGACTGTTCAATTACTGGTTATGAGCTAATCCAAATTGCGCCAAATTAGTGGTACTAATGAAATATAAACTCCAACAAATTATTTAAAAGAGGATTATGCATATATTTTTTACGAAAAGAGAATAAAACTAATTTTGACATCATTACGTTAAATTAGTCACCAGACGAACCCAGTTTACTGGAAGTACTCAGCCTCATACCTGAACAACCATCTAGGTCTCTCTCAGCACGGAGTAGAGTCCTTCTAGAGCAGCTGATATTTCTCTAGAAAGTCAATAAATCAACCGCTTTTTGTGGTATGCAAATTTTTATTACTGTCTTCACAAGAGCCCAACACTTGTCCTTATCCTAAGCCGGATTAATCCATTCCACCTCTTCCTATTCTATATGTACGATCCATTAAACTCTTTATCTATTTTTAGGACTTCCAAGTGGATTCTTGCCTTCAGGTTTCCCCACCAAATTCCTGTATGCATTTCTCTTCTCCCCCGTGTATGTCACATGCCCCACCTAATTCATTCCCTATATTATGGGCCGATGAGTTTTGTTGGCCAATTCAGACACAATTATACGGGTTTCTAATAATATAGAATTCAGCACTGTCGTCTGCACATTTCAATGTATAGCAGTTGGTTTCGGGGAGGGTATGAAGCAATGAATAAAGAAGTTTTATATTGTAGGAAGTTTCAAGAATAAACATTTTCGCTGGTTTTAAAAATCTCTCAATTTAAAAATCTTTAGTTCTAAACACAGTTTCTCAGACAATAAGCTGCCTTTTTCATGATGTCCTACACATTTAAATCAGATGAAAGGTGAGCCTATAAACGTCATTTAATATCAGCCTATACCTATTACTGTTAGTGACACGGAATAACCCCGGTTTATAGCAGTGGTCCCGAAATTCATCCATAATTTTTAATAATCTTGGCGGGTTGCTTAATGATGGCCTGTGCCCTTTAAAAAATGTAATTCTGAAAGCTTCAACCTTCTCCACCCCTAAGGGCCTGTCCAGTCCTGAACAGGGATAGCTTTACCTTTACCTTTACCTTTAAAAATCGTAATGTTATATTGCGAATGCTAAATTCTAGTAGCTAAAGTATTTATAAAATATAACATAATACACCTCTAAGGCAACGAATAATTAAAGTTTTAATACCATTTGTAAGAATGTAAGTACGGATATACCCGTCCTACCAAAAACTTCAATAAATCTGAGGGGATACTGGATGTCCCCGGACCAAATTTTTAAGAACATTTTTTTTTTGAGAAATAATGTCCAAAATTCTTATTCAGTTCTATGCCATAATTACGTGTGATAAATGTTGTTTGAATTTTTCCAACATTAAAATCACTTTTGCTCTCATGTATTGCAACTACTCTCCTCTTGTACTGAGACTACGGGGGATATTGTCTGAAGGTATTGACAGCATACTGTCTGAAGGTATTGACAGCATGCTGTCTGAAGGTATTGACAGCATATTCGTCTCCCTGTATGAGACTCTGATATACTTTTAAATTATTACAAGCGACTATGTAACCACCTTTCCAAGAATAAAATTTCTTGGCTTTAAATCAATAAATCAAGAGAATAATATGATCCCTATGACGTCAGAAAATAGAATTATTGTTTAAAGGAGGGTATTTACTGAAGGGAAGAATAGGGATTATGTGGTTAGACGGGGGAGAAAAAAAGAGGAGGGTGGATAATATAAAAAAAAGAACAAGACAGATAAGAAGAGGAAGGAAAGCACCGTAAAAAGAAGCAAAAGAAGTGACTGAAGCGGAAGTAAGAGAGGGGGATATAAAGGGAGGAGGCTAAATACTGTGCATAGTCACAGACCGGAGGTGATGGTACAAAGACTAAGTTACAAAGTTGCTGACATGACCGTTAAGCATCCGCCTCTCTATCAAAGTCCTTCCCAGACTTGCTTCTTTCTCTTATAGAGCACCCAGTTTTTATCCCTGTCTCTTCGCTGATACGTCTTCTTTCCTAGAATAACTTCACTGTAAGATCAAATATTCTGATGCATTAATTCCTTTTGTTACTCAGAAGATAAGTCTATAATACGAGACGTCAGTTCAGTTAATTATAGGTCTACTGGTTACCAATAAAATTGCAACAATTTCTACTACACTAAACGACATTGCCTTTGCTCAGGAAGAATCTTTAGACGTTCCTCTGTTCGTATTACCTAACCAACTAACCTGCTCACTCGATGAAGTAGAGTCCTCCTTGAGCGGCTAATATGTTTTCAACCACTCAAGAAGTTCCCCGCATTTTATTGAACCCAAATGTTCATTACCGTGTACACAAGAGTACACCCCTTTTTCCTATCCAAATCGGTCCAGTGCACACCCTCCTACCCTATTTCTTCAATCCATTTTAATAGTATCCTCCCATCCACAACAAGATCTTCCAATTGGTTTACAGACCTCTGTATGCATTATTCTTCTTCCCAGTGCGTGTCACATATCCTGCCCATCTCACGCCTCGTATTATGGACTCAAACTGGAACTGCATTTTCAGTATTAATATACAATTTCGGTGATCACTTGTACGGAAATGCGATAATTAACAAACTGTATTGAGCATAATTATTGTAGGGAAGCTTATAATCTCTCTGTTAATCCAGAGATTACTAGCTTATTGTGGAGCTCGAAGGTTCATTAAAGGTAAAATTTCACCCTAGAACAGGCCATGAAGGCCCAGAGGGTGAGTAGACGTGTAGCTCTACTCTTTCTTTAACCTCGGCGCTAGATGGGGTTGGGTGGTCAACGTCACGCCTCGGCCGCTTTTCCCCCCGGAATGACCAGGTACCCATTGTACAGGAGGCTGGGTAGGCCCCAGGGCCGATCTGGATGGCTGCTGAAAATCTCGCCCTCACCGAGATTCGATCCCCGGACCATCCAGCTCGTAGCGAGTCGCTATACCGACTGAGCTATCGCGGCCCACTCGAAGGTTCATTAACGTGTTCAAAATAGCCCGTCACTCTGTTTTACCTTAAAGCCAGATGAAACCAAATCACACCCTCACGAGTTCTTTCGTTAAGGTTCATTTCACAGTTAAACTCTCATCTATGCCTAGGTCCCCTAAGTGGTCTCCTGCCACTAGGTTTTCTGACCACAGTTTCGTACGCAGACTGCATCTACTTTACATGTCCTACATAATATCCTCGTAATTCCTGGTGAACAAAAATATTATGAACCTCTTCAATGTGCAATATCCGTCTGCCTCCTGCTACTTCTTCCCTCCTACATCTAAATATTCCCTCAGCACACTATTCTAAGCACTCTCAGTCTCTGCTCTCTCTCGGGGTGTCAGCTCGTTTCACAGCCGTAGAACACAGCAAGCAAAATTACAATCTTTAGGGAACACACCCTGCTGTTTCACAAACTAAGTCATAAAGGCAGTTTCAGTCAACACAACTATATTTCATTCTATAAACAATATTTTTCTTTATAAACTGCTACATGTTTCGACCTCTAAGTCTCATTATCAGGTGTGATAATTGAAAAGGAAGGCACTCAAATCGGAGTCGAAACATGTAGCAATTTATAAAGGCAAATATTATTTTTGTCATAAATGGTGTTTGTGTTGATCAAAATGTTATTTATTATTTAAGAAAAATTAAAGTTTTTTTTACTATCGAATATCGTGTCTTCAGATAAAACGTGAGAAGATAAAAGATTCTGAACAGAATTTCGCAACGGACTCGCAGTGGATATCTGGAGGTTTATTTCTGCATCTAATTTGTGGCTGTCAGTTCACACACTCAGCCACTCTCAAAGGAGCAAATATCCTGGCTGTTCGATTTTAAAGAATCCTGAATCTGGTGTATTATAATAATCGTGAATGATGTTTTAACAGTGTAAACTAAATCCTCTCACGCTAAAATATCCCACACCAGACTAGTGATATAGATTGATTCTTTCTAATAGGCTACCATGGTGGTTTTTCCTCTCCCCTTTCCAGCTGAAGAAGGAGACACATTTTGTCTTTGAAACGTTGTAAGGGGATTTATAGTCTGAGACAACCGACAATGTCCAAAATATCACTCACGTCCGTCTTGAGTCTTACCGTACCTCTTATTTAAAAACTGCTTACAATAAAGATCCTACAACTTAGCTCTTTCAAAGGATAACAAAAATAAGCCTCTTCCTCTACACTTTTCCTCTACCAGAATTACCTCAATTGTAGCGGTTCAAAATCAACAGATTGCTTAAAGGAAAAATTCTGTTATCAACTCTCTACAAAGTCTACAATATAACTGGCATCTATTTACACCCTAATTACCCTTCAATATAAAATGATTAATTGTAAAATGAGATCTCATTTAAATTCAAAGAACTTTCAGTGCAGTAATTTCTCTTAGTATATTTTGATGGGGCTACGTATTACCTGGCGATGGCCCATTTCAGCCGAAACATGTTTAGGAAATTTTCTCATATATATAACAAATATGATTAGTTGTTACAGACTGTCTTTTTCTTTATTATTATTATTATTATTATTATTATCATCATCATCATCATCAACAACAACAACACAGCGGTATGAATCAAATCAAGATCATCCTGACTGTTGCTTTTCTACCCCAATTCCAGAACAGGTTTCTTCAAATGGCCCCAGTCCTTACTCTTTATACGCCTAAGGCCGGATATAGGCTTTGCCGTTTGCACTACACAAAACCGACACCCCAGAAGCAGGACCCACAGGAGATTAGGCTTTTATTTATTTCCGACTTCCATCCCCGGACTTTAGAACATAAATATGATAAACAGCAAGACATTATATATATCACTGTTTTGATGCTCAATTTATGAACCTTTGATATATGGGTTTCTCATGATTTCCCTAGTTGCAACATGATTATTAGCCTAAGTAGTCAGACGTTTCGCTCTGCAACGTGCTGCATCGGGTACTGAACAGAGGTCATGTCCCAGATGATTCACTGACACAGTCTGATCCACAAGAAGTTATCTGAAATTGGTATGGCGAGGCTGGAGACCCAAGCCACCAAACAGCTTTGAACTTCACGCTACAGTGAACCACAGGAATACAGCTGTCAGTCTTACGGACACCAGAACATGGGGTTAAGTCCATCAGGAATGGGGAAACACTAGTTTAGAGACACTGCTTAGCTCAACTTAATGACTTCACAGAATCCCTCTTAAAACTGTAACAGTCGCTTATCTCGTCAAGACAACTGAGTCATTAATGCAGTCCGAACGATAATTAGCGTGTTTATGAGCCTGTTATTGGATGGAGGGGATTGGTTGGTTTCACGGCCGGACCGCTTTAACCCCGACGACAGAGCCCCAAGAATTGCAATACATATTGATTGGGAAGCTGCGTGCGCCAGAAGGCTGGTATGTCTGCTTAGTAGAGGAGAGAAAAATCTCTTGCCCCCGTCTGAAATCAAACCACGATTCCTCGGAAGTTCATCTCGTAGCCTAGTCACTATATCGACTGAGCTACCATGGCTCCTCTTATGAGAATATGACCTCAATAAACCACGCAGCGAAGGTACATAGGCACTCTTACATTCCCGCAGCACGAACGGATTCTACAGCATAGGACCTACGCGAATTTGAGAACTAGAAAATTATTTTTGCATTTCCACAAAACAAAGAAACAGACATATAGGTTTTCGTAAAAAATATTTGTACATAAATTTTTATAACACATTTATATCGCAGTTCCTTTTGAACTACGGGAGTCAGAAAGGCAATAAAGCACAATATTTTTATCTGGAATATTATCATCCACGCGAGATGTAAAATTTATATCGATTATGAATTAACATACCTTACATATACTCGTAATTGTACATTTTTCAACAACTAAACATTAAGTGATCATTGAGAAATTTGATACACTGGAAAATGACCTATAGTGTTTAATTTTCTGAAAAAGACTCAGAATGTTGAAACTGCCTTCATAGTCGCTCCAGAGACTACTGTCTTATGAGACGGTATAATGAGACAATATACGTGACAGTTTATTTAAAAGAACGCAGCATTATAATATTTGAAAGCGATAAGAAATTTTGCATTTTGTCACACAGAGTATTTATGTCTTTTACAGTTCTCACAATGAACAGTGATTACTTACCTAAAGGGATGTAAGAGTTTGCTGTTATAATAAATATGGATTATGTTCTCTATGAGTTAGAAACTAAATTTTTTAAGCAATTTAGATAAATGTTGGTCTTAAAAGTGTTATTTACCGTTTGTTATAAACGATTAAATCTGTGCGCTCTTACTCAAAACTGCAGAGATTCAAATTATCCTACACATGACTTTCTTCACCAAATTTGATTTGTATTAGTCAATCAAGAAGGGTGAGGTGGGAGAACATATAGCACGCATGGGATTAGAGGAAAATGGTATTAAATTTTACTCGGCAATTGGAAGGGAATGGTGTTTAAGGAAATGGATTGTGAGGGTGTCGAGTGGATTAATGTGACACAAAGAGGGACCAGAGTCCAGGGATGGACTCTACTGACGACCGTAATAAACTCTCACTGTCCATAAAAGGAGGAAAATTTCTCGATCAGCCGAGTGACTATTAGTTTCTTCAGAAGTAATTGCTCTACGAAATATCTTAAGTAATCACATGTAGATTATAAGTATGAGGATTGCTAAACTGAAGAACCGCTCTGAGGTTTTGACAGTTGCCCTTCACATACAGCCAATTACAGTATCCACATAGTCCAGCCTCAAGAACTCTGTTCTGTTACAGTTCATTACCTAGTTTTGTCCGTGACACTTCATCTTCTATTTTTGTCTGTGAAAACTATCTAGTTTTGTCTGTGACACTTCATCGTGTAGTTGTGTCTGTGACACTTTATCGTGTAGTTGTGTCTGTGACACTTCATCGTCTAGTTGTGTCTGTGACACTTCATCGTCTAGTTGTGTCTCTGACACTTCATTATCTAGTTGTGTCTTTGACACTTTTTTATCAATTTTTGTCTGTGACGCTTCATCATCTAGTTTTCTGCGTGACACTTCATCATCTAATTTTTTCTGTTGCACTTCAACATCTAGTTTTGTCCGTGACACTTTATCTTCTATTTTTGTCTGTGAAAACTCTCTAGTTTTGTCTGTGACACTTCATCGTGTAGTTGTGTCTGTGACACTTCATCGTCTAGTTGTGTCTGTGACACTATATCGTGTAGTTGTGTCTGTGACACTTCATCGTCTAGTAGTGTCTGTGACACTCCATCGTGTAGTTGTGTCTGTGACACTTCATCGTGTAGTTGTGTCTGTGACACTTCATCGTGTAGTTGTATCTGTGACACTTCATCGTCTAGTTGTGTCTGTGACACTATATAATGTAGTTGTGTCTGTGACACTTCATCGTCTAGTTGTGTCTGTGACACTCCATCGTGTAGTTGTGTCTGCGACACTTCATCGTCTAGTTGTGTCTGTGACACTTCATCGTGTAGTTGTGTCTGTGACATTTCATCGTCTAGTTTTGTCTGTGACACTTCATTATCTGGTTGTGTCTCTGACACTTTTTTATCAATTTTTGTCTGTTGCACTTCAACATCTAGTTTTCTGTGACACTTCATCAACATAGTTTCTTAACAATTTTCTTTTTATTCCTCGAAAATTATCTAATAATTGAGGACTGGGTACTTCAGAACGTCTTGGATTACATTCGTATGTAAATTGTGTTTTAAATGGGCCATTATAGGGAGACGGTAATGTGGAAGGGCGAACGGGTGTAACTTTAATGAACACTCAGGAGTAAAGGCAGATGAGAAGAGGGACGCAGAAGCATTGGACTAAACGTCTGTCTGTCTGTCTCTTTCCTCCTGTTGTCTTTTTTATTTTTCCCTTTAACTTTTACAAATACCTCTCCTTCTCTCACTCTCTTTATATACGCACACCTGGGATTATCTTATGTGTTTAATGTGTTTACATTTATTTGTTTTTATTTATCGTCCTCAGTGACACATCACTATGTGGCATAGAATGAATGATTTATGGTCAATAATGAAATGGACATTTTCGTTAAGGAATTAGCCATGGACTAATTTAAGTTACTATGCCGTCGCCTACAGAGAAAGAGGAAAACCACGAAACCATGTATCTGTATCACGTTGCGTGTCATTATCCAAGCACTACTTCAGCAGGGAGTCGACATCAGAGTGCATAAAAGTGCAATTAACAATATTCTGATTCACACAAAGAGATGAGAGCTGCACTGCAAAAAGAACGTCAAATATCATTAGGCCAATACAAAGATTGGAAAAACAATAGTTATACAGTAAATGAGTTTAAAATCAAATTTCGTAGTACAAGAAGAGGAGAATCTTCTAGAGATAAGAAACGGAGCTTGTATATTGGTGAAATAGCTGTCATACTGATGATTATGATGACGTAAAATTCTATGTTAGTAGAATGGAGACTGGGGAACAAAAAATAGTGAACTGAATGGTAGCAAGTACTGTCGGAATTTAATTTGTTCTCCAATAATGATAAAGAAAGGGGAAGACTGGGTTATAAATTTTAAGGTAGGATTTTACTTGGAGTATTTCGGTATCCAGCCTCTCTCTAGGAAATTGCGTGGTGCATGCGTAAAGACGGTAATGTTGTGGCCTACAACTGTACACAACTGGCAGAACAGTCACGTGGTCAGGTAATTTCACGGCACTCATCCGTCTAGATCGTGGCCCATAAACTTTAAACCCCAATTTATTTTTTCTGACATAGGAATTTTATGTGCACAAGAGAAGTGTTGTAAGCCACTGGGGTACTTTAAGCTGAGATAAGGCAGCGTTAGGTAGAAGGGTGCGATGAAGTTCGCTAGTAGTGACGAATGTTTTAGAAAATAACTTTTCCAGATGACAGGAAGGTACTGAATTGGATCTTCCGTGAATCTTCTACGCAAAGTGGAAAATGTGCAACATTGTTATACCTCTTCAGATTAATAAAATTGTACGAGGTAAGTGCATAAGAGATATTACTAAAGATGGGAGAATGATATTAAAATGGATCTTAAAGAAATATCTCATTCCATTGGCGCCCTGGCCTCCTTCAGGATCAATTTCCAGGCGTCTCATCCATAGCTATTTTTCTCCAGCCTCTAAAATCAATTTTCTTCAAATCAGTTTCAACTTCGCCCATCATCTCTTTCTTGGCTTTCCAACGGAGCTTTATCCTTCAGGGGTATTCTTAAACATATTCTTCACGGTTCTTTCTTATTGAAACCATTTTGATGCGTTTCATGAGGCTCAGAGCAGATTCCATTTCCCTGGTAAAATCTTGGGAACTTGAGGGTTAAAAAAGGTTGGAGACGCTCTTGAGTAGCTAAGCGACTGTCAGCTTCCTAGTAAGGACTGTGTTCCGTAGAGTTAATAAGTGTAATTGGCCATTATCTTGTGTTCAGTCTTGTTATTTGTAGTTGAAGAATTCAGGAGTGTTTTAGGACTCTTACCAACTCACTCTAAGCCTGCTAGAATCCTCTCGCTGCCTTATGATATGAAGATGGTGAAGAGAGTGAATTTGTCATATGCTTCTACAGCAGTGCTCAGAAGGAGAAGTTTTACTGTGCAGTTAAATACATAACCATATTGCGGAAATTTTTCTGTTTAATTGAAATCAATTTATTCAAATATCACTTAAAGCATAAGAACGGTCTTATCCTTCGTTAAATACATAGGCAGTGTCCCGAAAACAGTATACCAGGATTCATTACACAACAAACGCCTACAATTTAACTGGTTGACTTTTTACACTGTTTATTGTGTATGGATTGCTAGTTCAGTTTTGTAAAGTACTTTGATATGTATCCTGATGATGATCCCACAAGGGATCGAAACATGTAGCAGTGTTAAACGTGATATTGTAATATAAAATATCTGGGAACAATACAGTGCATTTTGTTGGACTGAGTGTTGTGAGTTAACGCAAAGTTGTGTTGACACCGCGCAGTGCCCTTTACTATTACGAATAACATAACAGGTTGCCAAACATCAAAATTATTGTTTTGTGTTGTACTGAGGTTTATAACTAGCGTACAATAAAGTTGATTTTAGCGTCCGGAAGTAATCCAAACTTCGCCGAGTTACGCGACATTATTCTCAGTAATTTACACGAAAGTCTGGAGTCCATACTGTCTGTGTTCAAGCCTACATGACAGGGCTAACGTGTTCGTACCAAAGAAGAACCATGTAGATCAATGGTACGAGAAATAGAACCATGTAAATAAGCGCTACATCTATCACAAAAGTTATAGAGCCAGTTTTGTTAAACTTTCGTTCAGTGTGACTGCACGCGCTGGAGAGATTTGTGCTTCGTGGCGGCATAATTGAGAGTCACTCCTTTTATCCCTTGAGTCCTACAGTGGGACCCTTTTTTAGATTTTTTTTCCCACTGGGACAGACGGAAACAATTAGGCAGTTCCGTTTCCTTAACATAAGATAAGGGGCGAAGGGTTTTCCTAGAGAGATGCTGTGGACGGTCTGCCGAAAGCGATGTTAATAGGGTAGCTCTGAGGAAATGCAGTGGCACGATTCTTTGAAGGGAAAAGTACCTGCTGTACAGTGCCGCACATGTTCGGAAATTCTATGGGTCAGATGGGATACACGGGGTTAATGATTTTCATAAGTCTTCAGCAGACGTAGTCGAAGAAGTTGGGCGAAGTGGAGCCCGTAGAAGACAAACCCGCAGCAGCATTGACGCTGCAAGACGGCGACATCAAACATGTAAGTTTTTAGGCCTTTACACCAGGTGTTGCTCAAGTAAAGATCTTTTCGGTTACTACACCGCTGAGGATGCCTGTTTATCTCTTCCATTCCATAACTCTGACCGGCCACAATCTTTGTAATCTTCCTATAGGTGTATAATTGCCATAACCTCTGCCCCCAATCACTTCGTCGTCCGTCTGGACCTAGTTTACTCACACCAAGTACAGAGGCAGCATGTTCTTCCGAAATATTGAGCCAAACTTACAATCCTTTATGGTGTATAAACTCAGAATTATATCTTGTGCGCCTACCAGCCTTCTGAAAGCTAAAGGACATGACGGCCATGAGGTTCAGGATGACAATAAAGAAGCAACGAAAGTTGAAATTAAATTTTTTAAATCACAGAAACTTTCGATACAGCAACACTACCTGAAGATAATAAGTGTTTAAAGTTGCGTTGTCTGTCTGCTAATGACGACGAAAGAGGAATTCAAAAAAAAAAGCAAAATTATATTCAGGTTCGAGATCATAAGATTCCAGAAACGTCCTCGGACTTCAACAGAATTTTTTGTCTCCACCTGAGCTACAGAAAAATTATAGAATACTTTGAACTTGGAACGCTCTGAATTCCATAGTCGCTCAGCTAGTCAATATGCCCGGTCGTTTATAGAACAGGAAGTCTAAGTAGTATGTTTGCAAGAACAGGCTATTGGACACTATCCTGAGACACTTAAATCCAATTCACCTCCTCCCTTGAATATCGATTTGATCACCCAAATAATATTTGGTGAAGAATACAAATTGTGTAGCCTCTTATAGCGCAGTTTTCTTCAAATCCCAATTTCTTTACGGGCCAAGCTAACACAGTAAGTGTGGTAACCGTAAAGATCATCGTCTTCCGGAATGTGACGCCAAGTCATCAGGATAGTGACGGCAAGATGATTATCTGAAACTTTGGTGCACTTCTATGAGAGTAGACGGCGTCATATCCCGGAAGCTGGCAATGTTCATGGTCACCGCCGCGAGAACACCAAATCACCCTTCCGCCCTGGGAGTTAGTTGGAATTTAAAGCCCAGCGTCATTGAAGGATTTTTTTTCCAATGGCTCGACAGCCCCTTGGGGGCCTAGGTCGCCTCATTTTTCGAGGCTTC
>JAKCWW010000784.1:50761-78488 GCA_026260175.1 Reticulitermes lucifugus
GACAGACATCCATGCCCTAGGCGGGATTCGAACCCACAATCCTAGTAAGCGAGCGGCCGCAGAACCACGCCTTAGACCGCTCGACCACTGAGATCGGCCATTGAAAGATTAATGTACTAAATTAAATCTTACGACTTAAAAAACTTCCCTGCACATACCTGAGGAAGATATCGTGGTCACATTTTCGTTGCTTAGATTCATGAAAGACAATTCGAGTAACGACAGGTTTCGTCTCATTCTGTGTTTCTTCACGTCAATAATTCGCAAGTCATCGCTTATTTAGGAAGTGAAGATAAACAGTCTTAGTACTTTTCATGCAGAGTGCTTAAATTATCGCATTTTCTCGCTGAATTATATTCAATTACGAATCAAGATGTGAGAAATACTAAGGTACGTGTTTCTTAGAGTGGGAGGTGAAGTATCACTATGAGGTCGCTATGAATATTGGCATGGGGTCTGTCGTTAAATTACATAAGGCGGAAAACTATATGAATAAATAAGATTATATGACGTACAATAATTAATTCGTAACAGCTTTATACAGGGACTCATTTGCCTGCCTTCGAACCGGAAATGACCAACAGGATCTAAACAGATAGTAATGACTAATGACAATGATGAATGACAAGATACAACCCATGCAGACTCACATCATGTTCCGCTACCGTACACTGACACTAAAACGTCGTACAAATATGCTGCCTCCATCTTCAGGGTGTAAATGTATTTATCTAAATAAGAGTTCGTCACATTTGTGTTCATGACACGTAAGACCATTCTGCACATGATAGTTTCCTTCAGATTAGTTGCTTATGAGAGCGGAAGAGAAGAAACAGCGGCGTCACGCTTCTCTGGCAACGTTCCCAAGTTCTAAGCACTGTATGGATTAATTTAGTGCGAAATACAGTGTGTACGAGAAAGTTAACCAACAAATTGTCGGTGCCACATGTAGGTCTAAACTGCTTTACTAGCCAATAAACACAAGATGAGAAAATAAGAGAGAAGGCAAGAAAGAGACAGAGAAAAGAGGAATTTCTCTTAAGATGGGACTACTGAAATTGTGAGAATCCTTCTAGGTTCTAAGCTGTCTACCGGAAATAGCTGAGCCTGTGCGCGTCTGCGCATTAATATTTGTAGTGGTTATATTCCGCAATCCAACGAGAGTTTGTCCTTTCATGAGACTGTTTCAAGCCTCACTGTCTCTTTGGTATATCTCGTAATACAGGAAAGGATTTTGTAGTCACGGTGGGACAGTCTCATGAGCCTTAAATGTCCTGCTGATTTTAGGCCGAGATGAAACAAATCATAACTAATTCACTTCATGAAGCATGTCTTTTGACTGGACAAAAGTCACTTATATGGTAAAGAGATTTCATGCATTTCATGGAAACCGAACTTTCGTTACCTTGACCACAAGAGACCGACACAAGATCGCCTATTATCTGTTACGTGAAGGCTGTCCACGTCATCACAAGCTGTGCCGTTGAAATCTGCCTTAATATAATCCCCACACCCACGCCCAAGTTTTACAAGTGGCCCTATCTCTACAGAAATTTAGTATAGATTCCTCACCTCGCACACGCATGCTCTAAGTCTCGCCCATCTCACAATCCTTTATTTCATGATCCTAAACTCATCTGGTGAAGCATGCAAATTATAGAGTACTCTAGCTTACAAGTTTAAAGTTGGTTTAACGAGAGTGATGTGTAGGCCTTTCATACAATTGCACTATCTTATTTACTGATCAGAAGGGAGGTTTTAAATATAGAGCAAATAAATTAGGCTATAAATAAGGAAAGGAAAATAATTTCTTTTTGCACGTATGAGGAGAACTGGGGAGAAAACAGAGAAAGGAACTTGATAAAAAGAGCTCCGGAAATGCATTTTACTTTGACACTGTGTGCAAACTGGATACTATAACCTAGCCATTCTTCTGTCTGATGATCAATGAACGGCAGGAAAGCTAAAGGCTAAAAGCAGGGGAACTTTAACTCCACTCCATCCTACATCTTCCTATTTTGATTTTTAACTACAGGAAAAACACAATTTTGGACAATTTGATATCATTCAGTTCAGATGTGATTCTGTCGCTTATCTAAGGACTAAATAAATAAATAAGTTGTCATTTTGCAAGCCATGTAGGCACGAACGGGAATAAAGGGAAACTCCACTGATTCTTAACCTTGGCAGTAGATGAAAGTGAACGATCCGGTTGACGTCCTCGCCGTTTTACCTTAAGGGGAAGATCCCTACTTAATCACGGAACAGGAGGCTGGGTGGACATCAGAGCCTTCTGGACACTTTAGCGAAGAGAAGCAGGAGAGGCAGTGTACATATAGATGTAATATTGAGGCGCGTTAGCGTAACCCTTTTTGCCGTGGAAAAGCAATAAGCATTAAATAATCTGAGTGTGTGTCTGTAGCCTCAGTTTTGCAGCATGCAAAAGGCATGCGCCGTACTATATTGTCGACTGTGGCCTGTCGGGCTCTAACAAATTTTTTCCACATTATCTCATAAACGGTACAATTTTTGGAAAAAAAGATATTCAATATGAAAGGTGTGTTTTGTTTTTCTCTACAACTTTTGTCTAAAACATTTTTCATTCCAACAAAAATTCAACGAGGTGTTATCATATATGTACATACATCTTCATATAAAGTATACGTCATTCTTGTCAGATTATAATGAAACTTGAACTCTCTCAACAGATTTTTGGAAAATCCTCAAATATTAGATTTCATGAAAATCCGTTCAGTATGAGCCGAGTTGTTCTACGTGGACGGACAGACAGACATGACAAAGCTAATAGTCGCTTTTTGCAATTTTGCGAACGCGCCTAAAACCTCTTGCCTCTACCGTGAATTGAAATGTGCTTCGTCGGTTGTGCAGTCCGCCTCTACATAAGCCTACGCAATGCTTATTTACACAAAGCACTTTAATGGACAGAATCAATTTACTGCACACACTCCTACGCCGTAATAAACACAGATTCGCCGAATGCTCAAATAATATAAATAAATCGGTTTATAATTAATAAGGTTGATAAATGTGTCGCCTATTGATAAACATATCTGTTCTACTCGTGCTTTTACCCACTTTTCGTACCCACAACAAATGTACGGTTTGAGCGACATGTTCACTAATTGATAGCTAGCAATGTGTCATCCCTATACTTCAGGATTGTTACAAGGTATATGGGATAAGTATCACCACAGGCTACGCATATTTCAACAATGTTTGACAACAACATCGATTAATGGTGGACATACATCATACCCAACGCCAGCAGAGGACAACTCTAAACTGTGTTTGGTAACAGAGCAACATTTAACAATGTTGTTTAGAGTCCTACAACTACAAATCCGTTTGTCTCTCTCTAAGCAGGTTTGGATAAAAGCCTTGTATGGGCCATGCCCTCTCTGCCAGGGGTGTAAACAATACATTTCATTGCGAGAATAGAACTACGCTAGTAATAACGTTTCCATTTATTTCAATCAATAATAAGACCGACGAATGCACTATATTGACCAATTTTATTCTGGCCTATTTCCCCTCACCCTANNNNTGTTTCGGAACTTTAAAGTTCCATCTTCAGGGGCTTGTCTTATGCTACCTGTTATTCACATATTAAAATAAAAGAATAAAATTGGTCAATATAGTGCATTCGTCGGTCTTATTATTGATTTAAACAAAATGCACGGTGGTAATACAGTGAAATTTTCCATTTATATTTGCGTGTCATGTTATTGAGTACATTAATGCTTTGTATTTTCCATTTATATGAAGGTTTTTTTGCCGTTAATAGAGATTAATTCTATAAGAACAAGACATATTGTTTAAATCAGTTACTTATTAATATTAAACCAGAAATCATGTAAAGGTAAATTTCACCCTACAACAAGCCATGAAGGCCCAAAGGGGGAGTAGAGGTATAGTTGTACTCTTTCTTTAACCTCGAAGCTAGATGGGGATGGGTGGTCAACGCCACGCTCTGGCCGCTTTACCCCCAGGAATGACCCGGTACACATTGTACAGGACGGGTGCAGAAAATCTTCCCCCCCACCGGGATTCGATCCCCGGACCCTCCAGCCTGTAGCGAGTCTCTATACCGACTACAGACACACTCGGAGTATGCAATATTTATTGCTTTTCCTCAGCAACTACGGTTTCGCGAAGGCGCCCTAATATTACGTGTGTATGTACATTACCTGTCTTGGTGCAACATATATATATAATTTCCAAATGTGGCCGCAGGCCGCATAACACAACCTGGCGAGCCGCAGTCTGGACGCCCCTGTTTACAATCATTCGACCATTATGTCATACTCTCTGTTTTATCTCCACAATCTTTTAAATAAAGAAATGGGCAAATTGTTGCCGGGAGGACTAACATTATAATTGTGCCCAGTGCCGCCGACAGCGAGTTCTGGCCCCGGTGAAAAAATTTTTTCGGGCCCCCCCAGCAAGGGGCGGACACGCTAAAATCTTTACACTAGACCGGAAAGACTGACTCACAGTTGCAGACTGACTTGGGCTTCACCCGAAAGGGTTAATTTTTACAATCGACAAAGAATGATACTGCCGAGAAATACAAAAAAATGATGGAACATAGTCTGGCCCCGGGCCCCGGTAATTGTACAGACTTTCCCCTCTCGCGTCAGCACTGACTGTGCGTTACGTAAAAAGAGAAAAACTTTGTTTATAGTGCAATGACAAATCAGCGACAAACACTCGAGTTTTGAGAGACTCTAAATCAACCGAGACATTTCATCAAACACTGCGGTAAAATTTCTTCATCCGGAATTTTCAGTCCTTAATATCGTAAAATATAAATGCTTTTCCGGTTTTCGAATTCATTGCTTATCTACTTTACAAGTTTACATTTATGTGTCACATTTCTTTAAACCACCATCACATCTCTTTATGGTTTCCTGCACTCCATTCCCAAACCTTTCTCATTAACTGTCTCTCTTTCTTGTTTGTGAGTTACTCTTACAAAATACGTCTTCTCCTTCAACCATTTTAGCTTTTTACTGCTCACAATATTGGTCTGGGGACGCCATGATGCATTTGACAACAGTTGCCATTAAAAAGAACTTAAGGTGGCCCCACGACCTTAAGGAAACATTTACTTAACCAAGAGGGTGCAAGTTAACTATAAATTTTCTATTCCTTCTGCTTTACAATTTTACTTGACTTTGCCGTCTGAACCTTATTCCACATCTTTTTACCCCGCATCCTTCAAAGCCATGACTCTGTGGGTTGGGTGTGGACTGTGTATAAAATACAAGATTCCATTCACTTTTGGTCTTCTGCCTGGTTCGACAGAAGTTATATAAATGTAGTTGTTCGCAATATACTGCGCTAATGACTGAGCTGTCCAGGGTTCGAATCCCAGTAAAGGTAAGAGATTTTTCTCTTATAGAAAGCTTCCAGACCCTCTCTGTGGCCCTCCCAGCCTCCTACTCAACCGGTACAGGGGCACATTCCCAGGGGTACAGCGGTCGGGGCATGATATTCACCGCTCACCTTCATCTAGTGTTAAGATTAAGAATGAGTGGACCTACACTTCTGCTCCCTCTATATGCCTTTATGGCATGGGCAGGGACAAAGTTACCTTTTATGTCTTCGTAATGTTTCTCCGAAACTGGCATATGCAAAATAATAATTTACACCTTCCTCTGAAACTTTGCAATAGACATAGCAAGCCATTGAAATTGTAATTTTAGTTGTGGTAATAAAGTAATTCGATATTAACCCAAGTACAGAACTCAGTTAACTTCATAGACCAAAATATTTCTTGAGAATATAAGGGCCTCTCCTCGAGAAAACTTTTCTTTATTTTTATGGAATTCAAAAATTGTGTTCTTCGGATCTCGTCAACATGTTCTGCCATCTGAAAGATTAATCCATACGACGTGTTTAAATAATAATTCTTTAACTTATATTTTATAAATAAGCAGTCACGACATCTACGGAAATTCGAGCCAAGGACCTTCCAAACGATTGGGAACTAGCTGGATCCGGAAAATGTGTCGTAAAAAAAGACTATTGAAATGTTTATGTATAAAAGGTTGGTAGACAAGGGTTTTTAAGAGCGGAAGTAGTCAAAGTGCTATAAATAAAAGTCGTCATTGAAAAGGCCAATGTGTATTTAATGAGCTCCTCTACGTAGCGATTGATTTATAACAGACAGTTTTCACTTCTTCTTTCTTCCTTCTTTTGTAAATCGTCTTTTAAAAGGAGGTGAGTAAAGCACGGGTGAGGATGCAGCTGCTGTTCGCCTGTTACTTCCGAAGTTCGACGGTGACATATTCATCAAAGTTAAACAAATTTCAAATTATGAAGTGTTTCTGAATATTCAGCTCGGTGCCTGATACATCTCCGTGGGCTATGATAAAACCCGAAGATTATAGTAAACAGAAATATAACATTACGTTGCGTAATTTCATTCAAAACGTTGTCTATCTTAAGACGGGTCCGTAGCCTCTTCCAAAGCGAGTTCTCCATAGAGTGCGATCTAGTGCTTCCTCTTTCAATTTCCAGTATCTTCTCTTTTTCTTAAGGCCATTCAGTAGCTGCTTACGTCTTCTTCCTTGTTTTCCCGTCATTTCTATCCTTCCCTCTATCTTTCCTTCAATCACGTGTTTCAGAAGGCAGTTTCTGCGCAAGATGTGATCAATCCAGTTAGCCTTTCTTCTTTTTGTTGTATGTAGGATATTCCTCTCCTCCTTGACTATGTGTAATACTTCTTCATTTCTCACACGATCGGTCCAACTGACCTTCTCCATCTTTCTCCAGCACCACATTTCAAAACTTGCCAGGTACTTCTGATCTACTTTCCGAAGTGTCCAATGTTCAGCACTATACAAAGCTAAGCTCCAAGTGTAGAGCTTTACTAGTTTCTTCCCTTTTTTTTTTCTTTTTGGTGAAGGGCCCCGCAGCAGATGCTACGGGCGCACCGCAGCCTTGAGGCTTATTGTGCCACCCTGTGATGAAGATGATTGGTGTTTTTTTTTCGTTTTTCCGAGTAGTGGAGCACCGGTGGAATGAAACTGACAGGGGGAATCCGAAGTACTCGGGAAGAAACCTGTCCCAGAGCCATTTTGTCCACCAAAAATCCCACATAGACTGCCCGGGAGTCCGCGGTGAGACTCCGGCGACTAACCGCCTGAGCCATGGCACGGCCTACTTTCTTCCTTAATTCAGTGTCCAGTTTGCTGGTGAAAAGAGTCTGCTACTCGCTGAATGCTGTTTTTGCCAGTGCAAACCTGGATTTAATTTCAAGTGTACATATTGCATCATTTGTTATAATGTATGGTTATTACATCTGACCTCTCACGTTAAAAGATGAAATAAGGTTAATGGTATTTCAGAAGAGTTTACGGAGAACAGTACTGGAGCTAAGTGACAGGAAGTAAGGTGTGAATAAATAAAATCACTAAGGAGCTTTATGATTTGTTATTTTCATAAAATACTTTTCGGGTGATCAAATCAAGGAAGATGAGATGTGCTGAATTTGTTGTAGGGATGTAGATATAATAAATAATAAACACATGTAGCTGAAAAACTTGAAAGAAAGAAAACATTTGAGATCCTGCATCTATATATCAGGATGATATTAAAATAATCATTAAAGAAACATGATCCCAAAATGTGGACTGGATTGATGTGGTTCAGGTTGCGGACCACCGTAAGGAGGTAAGGAAAGTTGGGCTCCATAAAAGGCTTGAGATTTATTGTGCAGCTGAGCGACTGATATCTTCACAAAGACAACACTGCTTCATGTAGTAGCTTGTAGTCCGGTGGTACCGGGTTCGAATCAAGGCCTGTACACGTGCTATTGTGACAGAGGCCTTCGTGGTCTTCCTTATTCTAACACTAAGGTAGTATATTGAAACAGAGCAAGAGCGCTATAGTCACCAACTTTCCAAAATATACAGAATAAGCCTTTCACTTCGTTAAAAATTAAATAATACAATGGCTACAAAGCATCGTTAAATAAAAAGTTCCCTAATTTTATTAATCTGATATACTCTTCCGTGGTTTTATTATGATGTAATGCATACGGTCAAGTGATGTTTTATTCTTCATTTTGAATGAATTGTAGAGAAAAGGGGTAAAGACGGACGTTCACGGATCGTCTGTTCACAATCTTCGCGACAAACATTTTATATATTTTCGTACTTCGCGTCTAATTTAAACTTAAAGAAAGTAACTGAAATTATGGTTCACAGGAAACGTCACTTGGAGCACAGAAATATCAAGGCGAAATGAGTTCGTGTTTAAACGCAGCGTCGTGAAGAGATACGGGGAGTACGGCCAAAGTAAGGTCAACGCCGTCGGAACCCCAGCATTAACCTTAGGGTCCGGCCGCTTACTCCCGAGCGGCCCCAGTGGACAGGAAGTCGGAATAGACTGACAGCAGGTCTCAGCGCGGAGGCGAAGAGGAAAGTCAGACCCGGTACAACTGATCGAACCCAAATATTTTACCTAGTAGGATTATGAGAGTTCATATTATTAACATGCGTCCACGCATTAATCTTGGCACTGGGTGGACATGAATGATCAGCTTCACGTTCCAGCCGCTGTGTCCCCATATCAAAAGCTGGTATCCATCAGATTTTGATGTAGCGGGAAAGAGAGAAATTCCTTCTCCTTCCCTAAATCAAGCCGTGGTTATATTCAGTGACTTTACTCACTGAGGTCTGAATCATAGAATATAGTTAGGAGAACAGCGTAATGGAATACAGATGAGTTGAGGATACATGGAATTTAAAGCACTCTAATAAGAACATTGTACGTCACACATAATCAACACCGTCTAAACTAGGGAATGATTAAATACTGATGTCAAAATTGTAGTCCAGTTTCTTATATAGCGACTGTATCACCGACAGAAGACTAAACAGGCTACGCGGCGGTTTTTGTGAATCCCCAACGCAGCTGTCGTGAGCACATCACATGCACGGGGAAGTACAAGCGACATGCGTGCCTGTTTGTGTGAGTGCCAGAGTGACGTATGAAGCAGAACACCTGCCGGCTGTCATACGCTGCAATCTGTTGATATTCGGGGAAAGGGGCAATCGGATTAAAGTACACTGCACTTTTTTCGTGCAGAGCGATAGAATAATCAATGAGTTCGTATTGTTATGGCAGGAAATTAAAAACTACCAGAATATTTTATTCACCAGTAGTATGACGTTCTAATAGTTTCATCAAATAAAAAAAGACGCGTTGAAACAACATGTCTCATTGTATTTGTAGCATAAGCCAAAATAAACAGGCTTAAGACACTGTTCAATGTGTTCATATCACTTTTTCTTACATTTAGTGTCTTCTTCAATTAACCTTCAAAATATGCTGTGATAGATACATTTTTTTTGTTTAATTAGTTAATGAATCAATTAATTAAACGGTCCTCATTCATTAAAGGGCAATTTTTCTGCTGTATTTCTTACATGGCATAAAAAACACCAGGAAAAATGCACTGGTGCGAGTTCCGGTGAACTCGGGGTCCATTCCATAGGGCCTCCACATCCAATGAATTCATTACAAAGTACATTCAGTTACTACCTCACTTCGGTATGAAAATGTAATGGAGCCACGTCTTATTGGTAAAAGAAATTTGAAAATTCTTCTAACAGGGAAGTTATTTTGCAATACTGACAATTGTACGTCTGTCTAAGGACAGAATGCATAGTAGGCAGCAACCTAAGACCAAATTGGAATTTTCTGAGTGAATCCTCCCAAATGATGCATATTAAACGTAACCTTACACCTTCTCTAAGTAAAAATATTGTGAGTAGAAGAACATACATCATTTACTAACACCATTATTTCAGAATGTATGGAGAACAGGGCAGTAACAGCAAACTGACTCCGTATTCATTCAGTTTACATTATTCCTACAGCAGAAATAATGGAATGACTCAAGTTTTATTGCATAATTATCTGATAATTACAATTACATTTTTGAAAAAAACATGAAATGTAAGACCACATGGCAGCACTGCCCATAGCAGGGTTTTGTTAGGCCGGACTAAAGTTTTGCCCTGTAATTTAAAAATATTTAAAAATTTCAAATATATGTCTCTGTATTATTTATTTTCCATCTATTACCTAGTAGGCTTAATTTGAATGAACAGAAAAACTTGGCTGACAAGGTACAGAATATTTTATTTAACAATTTCCAAACGTTTTGACACGCAAGCCGAAAACATACCTCCATAATGTCTCTTAAGGGCATAAAGTATTTATGCTGGTATAACCCACACTTCTCTGTTTCAAAGAGTGCTCATATTTAAAAGTTACTTTTAAGAATGCATTTTCTGGTCATACGTGCCCAGAAAGTTTAAGTTAACCTGCATCAATAATTAAATATATAGATATGTAAAGGTAAAGTTCACCCTAGAACAGGCCATGAAGGCCCAGAGGGGGAGTAGAGGTATAGCTCTACTCTTTCTTTAACCCTGGCACTAAATGGGGGTGGGTGGTCAACGTCACGCCCCGGCCGCTTTACCCCCGGGAAAGAGACCCGGTACGCATTGTACAGGAGGCTGGGTAGGCCCCAGGGCCGGTCTGGACCGGTACGGAAAATCTCGCCCCCACTGGGATTCCATCCCCGGACCGTCCAGCCCGTAGAAAGTCGCTATACCGACTGCGCTATTCCGGCCCACACATAAATATATATCATAATGAAATCTACAGTGCGTGTAGTGTTTTTTTTTATGTCCACTTTAATATTATTCTCCATTTTGTGCCTATCTTTCCCCTTTGGGGTTTCAGTCTAAAATGTGGTACTTGTGTATTCAGAGAAATACATATAATATTAAAGCTGACCACGAAGTAACAGAATATGAGCATAAGGACTGGATTGAACTGACTAAAGATAAAATTGATTGGCAAAACTTCAAACTTAGTAATGAAAATATGGGTCCCATAACAGGCTGACAATTTCTCGATGAACTGAATAGCAATTAGCTTCTGATATTGGACTGTTCCAAAGATTTATTACTACTATTATTATTATTATTATTATTATTATTGTGTCTGTTTCATATGTGTCTTGTTCATTGTCCGTTGTTATTCGTGTTTGTATGTTGTGCTGTTTCTGTAATTGGCCATCTGGCTGTTGACTCGGAACGCTAATAAATTAGAATTGAATTTGAATTGAATTATTATTACATAGTTATCAATATCACCATTCTATATGAAAGAGTTTTAATTCTTATGTTGAGATATTACAACGTACATTGTGCTTGCTCGAGCAAGAAGAGATAAGAATAAAATACATACTCGTAAGGTGTATTGTTAAAACCCCAGGCTTTATTGTGAGGCTGAAATACACCCCAAGTGCAACATCCAACATACCTAAAATATGAGGGTTTCCTGTTCCTTACATTCTTTTTGTGGGAGTTGAGAATATTTTCGAAATTCAAAACTTGAAGTCGACAGTATCCACTTTTATGAATGGATTTTGTGAAACCCAAGCAATACACGGTACTTGGGCTGTCTTAAGAAGGCAGCTTCAGGGCTTCTTTGACAAGTTCAGTTCCCATTTGGAAAATAAATATTTTGCATTACCTCCAAGTCAAGTTCACAGGAGTAAAGTGTGGGTTGAACGAGCCACGTGAAGCAAAATATATGAGTAAATATTTCTACACAACCACCAAATCCTCCATTACGTCATCCATGACAGGGATAACCAAATCAAGAGAGGTGTCTGACAAATCAAGCAAAGAATATCGGAAGTGAAGATTATACTCTTCCCAGATATAAGACCTTATAGAATTGTGTAAGTCTACCGACGCTTGAAGGTAGATGATAAAGAGAGCTGCAGGATCTTCTGAAAAGTCGGTACACATCAACCAAACTAGATGGCGTCACGTACCAGAAGAGAGCAAACTGAATAATTACAGCTGTGACGCACTCGAAACTCACATATCAAAAGCTGGCTTTTCATCGGCCTAATATCAAGGGCTGTCAAGGCTTTACGAAACGAAGCAGACTCTAGTGACTTAATCAAAACCGTGACGTAAAAGCGTCCTTAAGAAGTCGATGACTAGTCAGCCGCTCAACGAATGCCCCACCATTCATGAAGAAAACCACAATTAAAGCGGTCACGAAAGCCGCCCTTTCAATGCTATCCTGAGTCAGATCAATCTAACAAACCATAAATCTGCACGTTAAATTTTTCTAAGACCCGACTTAATAATACCTTACCACCTACGTATACATCTCCAAAACGTCCCCTTATCTTGGAGTATCGCAACCTCAATTTTGTAAACATTTATTATTTCCTCACGTGTTCTACTCGTCCTGCCAATTTCATTCTTCTGACGTAAATTGATACTTTTAGCTACAGTAAGAGAAATTAAGAATCCTTAGACTGTATTTTTTCATTTGTCCAACTACTACCCTGTTCTTGGCTTCAAGGTCTCTCATCTGCCTTAATTTTATACACAGTAACCCTCGCCCAACGCGGGTTTGACTGCCCGCGGTTGAAAATAAATTGCCGAAAGCTAAACAATTGAAATACGCGCAAATAAATAACGGCAGTTACTCAACCACCACACAAGCTGGTAGCATCAACCACCCAACCAGAAATTACTAAAAACAAATTTCTTTAAAATACTTAATCTCAGTAATTTTAAAACTCCTTTAAAGACAGAAACATATCTAACGGTTGTCAACTGCAAATTACACATCCCTGTTATATATCCAGCGCTTTTCATACTGAGAAAAGAGTGGATTCTAACTAATGCAGGCATAAATTTAGCGAATTTTTAGGTTCCTTTCTTCAAAAGGGACACTTTTGGACTCTGACAACACTTAGGGCTATTATTGTTAGTTTTCTCCATACAGAGCTTGACGGACAGCATAACGGATATTGTGATTAAGCCAAACTCTTTGTGTGAGTGCCTGTGTGAGTCACACCTTGGTTTTCTCTGAGATATGTGCTGAGGCCGAAGAAACAGATAAGCATCGAGCGTGTAACTCAACATAACACAACCAGATAGCTACACTGCCATAAATGAAATTAAGACATTGTTTCCGTTATGAATGAAGAAATGACCGATGATTTTGCCTCCTTTTCTGTCTTTTTCTGTTAATATCGTTTCCTTATTTTATGTCCTTATTTGTGTGTTATCTAACTTTATATTAACTCTCTCCTCTTTTTTCTTTCATTTCAAGGCATTCAGTGTTGTACTACTTCATTATGTTAACACTGCACAATTGTTGGTATGCCAGGATTATTTCGCTTTCACTTGTTGAAGCAGTTGGTTAAATGACCGAGCAGATATATGACGTATATATGAGCAATAATGTTGACGTGGAAGTAGTAAGAACTGAGGAGAATCACGAAAACTTCGAGGCGAAGGGTGAAGTAAAGCTTTGGTTCCTAGACCTTAACTAGCCAGACAGAAGCCTAGTGCCTTGTCAACTGGATTTCCTTTCTTCTGTCATCACTGTCCTCTGCGACTTTCATTTTTACACATTTCACAACTCGCCCCCTCCCCGGATGGAGAGATTAATGTGCCGCGACACGACACAGCTGCCCGCGGAGGAATTGTCACAAAGGCCTGCCTTTCCATTGTCTAGTTATTTTACGTCTCAATCATGTACTTACGTTTCGCAACGCTGCCCTTTTGATTACCTTCAGAAAATTCCTGGATATTACCTCAAATTAAGCAAAGATCTTACTATAAAAGTAAAGTTCACCGTAGAACAGGCCATGAAGGCCCAGAGGGGGAGTACAGATATAGCTCTACTCTTTCTTTAACCTCGGCGCTAGATGAGGGCGGGTGGTGAACGCCACGACCCGGCCGCTTAACCCCCGGCAATGACCCGGTACCCATTGTACAGGAGGCTGGGTAGGCCCCAGGGCCGGTCTGAACGGGTGCTGAATATCTCGCCCCCACCGGGATTCGAGCCCCGGACCATCTAGCCCAAAGATCTTACTACAGTATTTCTAATTTCTAATTCTCTAACCATTCCACTATTTCACGCTATAAAATCTGAGCCACTGATAGCATCATTAAATAAATCTTAAGCAAATATACACGATTCTTCGAAACCGTATTTTACTGTAGTTCTTCAGATCATGAAATTCTGAACCCTTCCTCTATGGGCCCATAACGGAACAAAGGGGTCTTTGAGAAGAGGGAGTGGGACAATAAAAAAAAGCAACACAAAATGCGCTGATACAAAAACCCTGTGATATTAGTCATGAGTTACGTAATTCAGCCCTCTTTTGTGTAATGCTGTGAAGGATATAAGGGCAGGTGGTTAAGCTGATTACGATGTTAGCTAGTTATTTTCACCTGGCATCCAGAACATACGAATGATATAAGTGTCCATAAAGGGTAAAGTACGCTCTGTACCAAAAAATGTTGTTTATGGTTTTGTTAGTAAAGAACACCGCATCAACTACAGACGTTCCAAGGATCAATTGATATAGTTTGAAATGTATATCTGTTTTATTCCTTCCTACAGAGTACAGATGGTCAGTAAGATGGCGATATA
Organism: Reticulitermes lucifugus; assembly: GCA_026260175.1. Lineage (NCBI taxonomy): Eukaryota > Metazoa > Arthropoda > Insecta > Blattodea > Rhinotermitidae > Reticulitermes > Reticulitermes lucifugus. The sequence goes on from JAKCWW010000784.1 coordinate 65,291, forward strand.
ATATGTAGGCACATTTTGAATGTTCTTATTTGTTGAATGTATATTGTGGCCCAAATGTCAGATACAATGATCAGTAAAGTGTACACTAAAATATGGTTGACTTTTGGGGCACTATGTATATCACGTATGTACTCAAACACAGCGCGTTATAGCATACTTAAAACTTACCTGGCCTATATCACCACATTTATTCCGTAAAGCAGCATGTTGGTTTGGTGACAATAACACTTTAAAATTTGCTTTCAGTTTCTCATAAACAAAATTCTCTCACTAATAATTGCAGGACTTTACTGCGGTTTAATTACAATGGTGATCATGGTCGGTGAGACAGTAATTATCCCTGAAACGTTGGCAATACAGCCTGAACCTACACGATGCTATAATCTTCAAGGCGAAGGGAAAGATAGGGAGAGTAATTATCTCCGAAGAGTCGAAAATACTGCCTCTATCTACAGGGGCTATCAGTTAAAGATAGACCCACATCTAAATTCTTCGATTGCACTGAGAGTGTAATTAAACGTGTATTTAATTATATCTTCATATTTTAGCGAGTTATATGCCCAAAGACTGAGTATAAGAGACTTTACTCGGTTACTGTATCAGGTTTCCAGTTTTCGTATTCATATGTATATGAAAATGAAATGGCAGAATGAATCTAAGCTACGTGTTGGGGGAGGGGGGGGACCCGAACACAGTTTCTGTACAAAAATGAATACAGCTCACTGTTATATCACAACAGTTATACAAAGCGTGCCCTACAAATAGCTGCCTACGGTCAAATGCGGTCACGCCTACGGATTACGTGGTTTCCAAAGCTTACACAAAAGAAACGAAGGCATTTTTATGTTAATGAATTAAATCCCCAAATGAACACGATTTTCATACCTATTTTATTAATGGAAAAAAAGACGTAATATGCAAAGTCATGGTAACGTGTAGCTTGGACGGTTAAGGTTTTAACATAACTTTCTTTTAAATTACCCATTTTAAGGTCTTAATGCGTGAAACTAACCAAATAATGTTTTTTATAACATTTGGCCCTACAGTCATGGATGACATTAAAGACACAATAGCCTTAAACGGAAGATTTAAATATGAACAGCACAAGAAGCTGCCTTTCTGAATGTTGTTAAATCCTGCAATATATAATACATTTTTATGTTAATAACATCTGAACATTCATCTTATGTGTCATTTTCTTTCAGAATTTAACCACAGCTTATATCTTCTCTGGTTTCTACAAGAAAAGTACAGATTTATAGGGAGAAGTTTGCTGTAAATATACAGTATATGTGAGCTTGTAGAATTAATGTTAAGTAAAGGCAAAGGAGAAATTGTTTCTCTGTTTAAGGATCATAACATATATCTGTGTGAGTGAGTGGAAGTAAAGTTCCGTGTATTTTTACTCTTAGCACTAGAGGAAAAATTTCATCTTCACGCTCCGGATGATTTTACAGTCAGAGAAATTCCCTAATAACCACTGAATAAGAGGGTAGAACATATAAATATTCTTGCCGTTAAACACGGCATTATAAAGACGTACAGAGAAGTGGAGGTAAACGCCATGCATTCATAAACTAGGGACGCTCCAACGCTTCTACTACCTGTATATAAGGAGAAGGTGAAAGCCGTTAATAACAACTCAAAGTTCAGCACCTTATTTAATCTCAAAATGTACTAAAGGTTTTGGCCTACTTGGCCATCAACAAATAATCTTTCTGGATAAAAATATTAAAAAATATTAAAATATTAAAAATATATATATATATATATATATATATATAAGGTAAAGGTAAAGTTCTCCATAGAACGGGCCATGAAGGCCCAGAGGGGGAGTAGAGGTATAGTTCTACTCTTTCTTTAACCCTAAAACTAGATGAGGGTGGGTGGTCAACTACACGTCCCGGCCGCTTTACCCCCGGGAAAGAGGCCCGGTATCCATTGTACAGGAGGCTGAGTGGGCCCCAGGACCGATCTGGACGGCTGCGGAAAATCTCGCCCCGACCGGGATTCGATCCCCGGAGTATCCAGCCCGTAGCGAGTCGCTATACCGACTGCGCTATCCCGGCCCCCATATATATATATATATATATATATGTAATTATGTATAACATACCTTAATTACAACAGGATATTTATGCCAAAGCTTTTACTACCGAAGAGAAATCTGGTAGGTACTGAGTAAGGCTGGAAGGTACAGCTGTACTTATCTTGAGCAGTACACCATTAAAATGTATGACTCAATCGACATAGAGTTTCTGAAATTTGGCACTAGGCTCCAGCCACTTTAACGCCCAGAAGAAATTCTAAGCACGCATTAATGTTGAGGCTGTATGGACCCCAGAATCGATTTGGATATAATGAGGAAGAGAAAAATTTGTTTGTGGGAAAAGGGCCCGAACCTTCCAGACAACATCTAGACACTCTGCAGAGGGCTACCACGTCTGAGTGTGCGGTATTTGTAAGTTCTGAGTTCCGTTTTGCAAAAGTTTATCCCGTCTCTTGACACAATGCATAAAAGAAAGCTTCCCTTCTTTAGAATCTAGAGGCTTTCTACCACCTCTTAAACTAAAGCACTGGCAAATATGGTTAAAATCTCTCGTCCTGGAGAGACTGCTTATACATTCTGCTTCTTGTCTGTCCCGCCTAAGTTTCGTTTAAGCCCTTCACTTATCGTTAAATTGCTAAAAGCGTCGTCAGCTGTCAATTTTGCGAAATGATAGATTTCCTTCTCTTAAAAACTCATCCGTTAAGATGTCAGAAATACAATTTATTTGGCTCACTTAAATGCTAGAAGATTCTGTGTGTTTTATACGTTCATATTTATGTATTTGTTTAAGAAAATTATCTTATAGCGACAGAGGAAACAGAAATATAATTTTATTTAAAAGAAGAAATTTATAATGAAGGGATTAAAGAATGTTTATTGTCCGACGAATGTACATTTTTACTCACTATTAATTTGTGAAACACAGTCCTACATGTTTTGAACTTTATCCCGGTTCATCTTCAGGAACTTCATGTAATAAATCAGTGTAATTTAAAATACTGAATTCCCTGAAGATGAACCGGGATAAAGTTCAAAACATGTAGGACTGTGTTACACAAATTAATAGTGAATTAAAGTGTACATTTGTCGGACAATAAACATAGAATTGAAAATGTACGGAATGAATAATATTAAGGATTAAAGGATCATTCTTGAGAAGCTAAAAGTGACACAGCTGGTCACTTTTTATTACACCAATGCTTCATATTAGTATTTATTTTCTCTGCATCCAACTCTATATAATCATAGCAATTGGTAGCTTCTTCCGGGACGACATTTTCCTCTCTCTCTCTTTAAGGCAGGATCCTTTCTGGTTACATTATAGTTTTCAACTAACCAAAATATTCGCATTTCACTTGGTTGTCATGCAATAAATTTTCACGCATTTCACTTGGTTGTGAATTATGTACCTTCATGCCTGAAGATGGTTATATAGATCGAAACATACAGCAAGCATTATTGAATATGATAAAATTGTTGCCTTTGATGATAAAAGTATATTAATATTGACAGGTGAATGAAATATGAGAATAGAGAATTCTAGGAATGACATTGTTAGGGAAAGACCAAAGTACTCGGAGAGTTATCTGTGCCAGTGTCCCTTTGTCCATCACAAGTCCCACATGGAATGGCCTGGGATCGCACTCAGGCCTCCGCGGAGACAGACCAGCGACTAACTGTCTGAGTCATGGCATGGACTGTATTCTTTTATCCCGAAATGAAAGGCAAGATGATCTTGAAGGTAAGACGGTAAGAATTTAGAAGGAACCTATCATCGCATATTTGGAGGTACACTCCAGTAATTCGACTGGACAGACAGATGGAAACAACGACACAATTCAGGACAGTCGGTAGTCCGACTAAACGCCGAACCCAGTACCAACAGAATACCAGTAACGCAGCCTAGCTGTGTAGAACTGTACTGTACTTTTTCTAGTTTGAATATATGGTTGGGTACCGTAGTAATTATACGCAAAACTCCCAAGTGTTATTCAGCTTTCAGAAGCAAAAGAAAAGTTTTAAAACTTTATATTTAAAATCAACATACACACAGTCAGAGAGTAGGGTAGAGTATAAAAGAATAGATACATGTAGGGCCTTGATGTATATATACAAGAAAATATATGGATTGACATACAGCCAGCTCTTTTGATACCAGCAACTTCACAGTAATGCATAAATCATGCCTTTTGTGAAAATTCCGTCTATTTGTTTATTCCTTTCATTAGAGGGTTAAGAAGACCGACACGAAAGTCAGATAAATTGTATGAACGTTATCAACAGTTTCGCGTGATCCCAAATTACATTTCATTCTCTCATAGAAATTCGTACCTCTGAAGCTGAAGTGTGGTGTTTGTCACTGCTCGTTAAAGGAATTCCCTTCTCTCTCCTTTTGTGCTGTCTGCAGTGATCCCAACTGGACTTCATCAAACACGTATTGTAGGCACCGTGGTCATGTTTCTTTTTCTCTGCAACTGTAAAGCACTGAGGGACTCGTTATTCAACTATTTGTCCTGTAGTCCATTTACACACAGTGCGTTCTACCTTCAGAACTAGGGGTGAACAAACAGAAACGCATATAAACACCTTCTTCACTTATCAACTGAAATTCACGCCATGGGCCCCTTTATTACGCACATGGCTATAAGACTTGCGAAAACGGTCCGCTTTTTTGGAGGAGGTACTACCCTCAATAAGTGAAATGACTCCACTGCACAGTTTAAAGACGATTTACACAAATACATAAAAAAATGTATCAAATTCATGTATCTGGGACGACAGTAAAATATAACAATTAGGTTTATGGCCAAACTGGACTAACCAACCAACTCCAGGTAGCTGAGTTCTTCTTTTAAAGCAAATAGTTCATTAACTAGCCAAGAAATTCCCCGCATTTTATGGTACAACAAGGTTCATTACGGCTATCCAGAGCAAGATGAATCTTGTTTACGTCCCCCTTTCCTATTTCTTGAAGATCCATTTTAATATTAATCTCCCATCTACCCCTAGGTCTTTCAAGTGGTTTCTTTCCCTCGGGTTTCCTCACCAAAACCCTGTATGAACCAAGTAGATTAAAGTACGTGGAGGCTTTGTTATTTCGCTGAGGGCCTTCGGCCTCCCTTTTCGTATGTGAACAACGTGAATGCTAAAATATAGAAAAATATTATTTCTCTGTTGGTTCGTGATGTAAATCTGCCTTCCCCTCTCCGTATTCTTAACCTCGTCACTAGGTGTATGTGAGCAGTCATTTTTATGCTTCGATCGCTTTACGTTCAGAAAACACAGCGCCGTTATCCATAAGGTAGAAGGGAGGGTGGGTTACAGGGCTGGCAGTCATGCGGCGGTGAAGCGAAAATACCTGTCCGTTCCGAAAATCAAACCCTTTCTGTCCTGACCCGTGCGAGCCACTTTAGATTCTGAATCCATTCGAGGCAAATTGATTCGGGTTCAGCAAGATACTGCAAAAGAACATCGACATGTTTCTTTACAGATTTGCTTTATAGTTTCAACACGTTGAGTGCGCCAAGTCAAGTCGCGTTGAGACGAGTTGTGTCGCGTCGAGTCAGGTTGACCTAAGTCGAGTCGAGTCGAATCGAGCCGAGACGAGTCAAGCCGAGTCAAGTCGATTCAAGTCGAGTTGAGTCGTATCGAGTAGAGTATCCACGAGGGTAACATTAAAGGAGATAAGCCTATTGCAGAAACGCGGTATTGACTGGATAAAAATGGCTCGTATCAGGGATACGTAGCGGGGTCTTTCAAAATACAGCAATGAATGCATGCGTTCCGTAAAAGTATGAAACTTTTACCACGTTCAGCCGCTCAACTTTTCAAGGAATCTGCTACATACACTTTATGACACAGCCAAATCATATCTGCAATTTTATGTTCACAATAACAGCGATTCAAACGGTGAGCTGTCTTTACATGTTACCGCGCTGGCTGCTTCTCAATGAATACACAGAAAAAGAATACAAAGTTTCGCAACGAAAATATTATACATAGCCTTGTTTTAACAGCAAATCTCCTCTTGTTACCTATACTCCACTCACATAGGGACACGAAACATTTTCTGTGTACCTTTTCATCGGATAGAACACGTCTTTTGTTTGCCAATAGTCCCTGACCTATCCTTCTTCAAACACAACGTGTGTACGGCGCTTTCAATATCATGTGGTTTTGTAGATCTCCCATTGTCCGGGTTATCCATAAAATCTTTCTTAGCTCATTCTTACATCATGGTGCTTTTGATGGCGAAAAGATAGACTTTACGGAGTATGGTGAAAGACATTGAATGTTCCAAAGAAAAGAAGAAGTATTATTGTTCATGGATAATAGATACAGTTCTGACAAAGAAAAATGGATGAGAAATAATAGTGTATGAGGGCTTCGCACTGAACTATACAGTATTTAGGAAAGGAATTCCGTTTCTTTTCCCCACAAAGTATTGTATTTAGATATAAGTATTTTATTTTGGTTTGATGCTCTCTGAATACAGACTGCTGGGGCACTTTGCAGACTCTAATTTTGGAGGCACTAAGGGGAAAAAATATTCAAAAGGCATCTAATCTACAGTTTCTCAAACTCCCAGGCGCCTACTACAAGTGGGACCAGACGGTTGAATTATGAGACTGAGATTTCGAAAATATAAAATTATTTTAATGATTAATATGAAACTAAATGCATGTAATTAAAAACATACTATTTCGGAAGAGAGATGTTTTTCCTGCGTTAATATTACTGTTTTTTTTTAAATATAATCGATATAATGCAAGAAGTAAAAGGTTTGTTATCGCGGTTCTAATCCTTGGTCTGACTTCTTCTAAATAATCTATCAATTGATCAAAATCTTACAAAAATAACTTTAAATGACTCATATGAACCTTATGAACAAGTGTTCCCAATAATCTCTAACAACGTGGCACATAACACACACCATGACAATGTTTTATGCAACGTGTTTACCAGAAACCATTACCGTTCCATATCCCGAGTCACTGGAATATACTTTAAATTCCCACATCAAATACTTGTGCCTTTTTAAATGATTAAATTCATGCTTAATTATTCAGATTCTAAGTCACAGAAAACAGAATTCATCTATTACAAAGCCAAATCAGTTAATGCTACTTCAGGAAGTAATATAAGTTTATTTGTAGAAACACTGGAAAAATGCATAAATAAATTCCGTAAGAAATACTCAGAGGTTGTGATGGTAATGCTGGTAGTACATACCGTAACTAACGTGCTTTAGGCCGTGCCATGGCTCAGGCGGTTAGTCGCCGGCCTCTCACCACGGAGACCCGGGTTCGATCTCGGGTCAGTCCATGTGGGATTTATGGTGGACATAGTGGCACTAGGACAGGTTTTTCCGCGAGTACTTCGGTTTTTCCCTGTCAGTTTCATTCCACTGGTTCTCCATTACTTAGAAAAATGAAAAAAACTGATCATCTTTCTCTTCATCTTCATCACAAGAGTCTTAAGGGTGCGGTGCGTCCGTAGCATCTGCTGCGGGACCCTTCTCCACACACACTGTGCTTCAAATTGTTAAGTTCGGTCTTAAAATATCTAAAACAGGCATACAGAATTTCATCTTCCTTCATGTTCCCTACTCAGTGTCCACAACTGTACCATGAGGCACGCTTGTAACATACGTCAGAAAGCATCTTTGGCGCTTCTTTGTTTATCTTCATCTTCATTCAGTAGGACAGGTATTCATTCAGGTTTCCTCTCTATACCAGACCGGTGGCTTTACAAATCTTACATAAAAAGTAATAATACATCTCCATCAACAATAAGTTCTTGTAACTGTCCCTCTGCTAGGACATGTGAACACAGTAAGGCTGCCTCCACAGAATCCTTCTATTCTGCAACAGGCACCTAATTACGTCACCAAAAGGCAGGTACTCCAGTCCGAGTCCCCTTCTTTCAGTGTGAAAAGGAGGATTTTCAAGTCTTGTTGTCGGCGGTTTGCCTTCAAAGTGAACAGCAAAGAGTATATTATGCCACGAAGTCTCTGATTCACAGGGGTAAAGCGCGACTGGAAAATAGCAACATCATGTTCTCTCCCCTATTCCAACAGCACACAGCCTGCAGGGGTGTTCCTGGCTGGGCTTGCTGTTTGTTGTTTGTTGAAAGGTTGCAACTTTTTATTTGCTTAAAAGCTTATGACAACAGCGAAGGGATGATTAACTAGTGATGTGTGTAAACTGAGGGCTATAGTATATTTTTATATATTCAGTTATGGTCTAATAAATTACCGCAAGAGAATAAATAAACAAATCAAAAACCATTTAAATATCTCATCACATCTTTATGAATGGTGTAGTAAAGAAGTTACATTTACTTCAAGAGTCCACTAATTTTCCAAAAATCTAGTAGCCACTTCCAAATTCCAGGCGCCAGAAGGTAACATGAAATAAAGTCCACAGTGAAGATCCAAAATTCTGCAGTGTCCTTTGGGCCCCTCCGTTATCTGGCGCTTTCTGCTGTGAGCATGTCGACTGATAGGCATCTTTGTTTGCAAGGAACAAAATGTATTAATTAAGCTGAACATATCAGGGCTCCCCGCAGAAAACTGAGTCGCTTGAGCGAAGAGGCTCACAGCATTAGTTAATTTCTGACGGATTTGATTTCGGAAGCGTCACGTAATTGTATTGTTCTTTCAATTGTAACTCGTAGAAAAAGACTTTTATGATTAAAACAGTTTTATTTTTTAACTCCTTTATGAGGAATTTATGAGACTGGTATGGGCGTGGTCACCCTTGAACAGAGCCCAGAAGTGAACCAATCGTTATTGCATACTTGATGTCCTTCTTGAGGGATTCTGCGCTATTCTTATGAAGCAGTAGACCTGATAATAAAAGCTGGTTGAAGGAGCCACATCAAAGGTTTATTCAGTTGGCAGATGTGAAGTGCTTCTTTCAGGTTACGATACACAGCCTGAAGTGAACAGATTTCACAATTGAGCTATCTTCTTTGACGAGCAGAAATGTTGTCTTCTACAAAGAATCAGACTTGCTGTTTTGAATTGCAAAGAAATGAAAGTGATATATATGAGCTATTCTCGAATACGGATCGGCCCAAAGTTATTTAGTTCCACATGAATACTGACTTCAGCAGTTGAAATGTGATATTCATGAAGTATTGAAATGTATCTTATTATTTTGTTAGCAAACCACAATATTATCATAGTCTACGTTCTGCTAGTCCTCCACGGTTTTTTCATTTTTGACAAAACTTATGTCTCTGTAATATCCGTGTTTATGCCCACAGAACAGAATTCTTTTTGAGGTTATAACCGTCAGACTGTATATCAAAAACATCTTCGACTTTTATGGAAGCTGGAAGTTACCGTGATCACAAGAACCGGCCACTGGCGTCACCTGACACCACACAATTTGTAGACATATTTCAACATTTCACTCTCATCTACATCTTGCTATCACATGTGGTCACATACCGCCTAACGAGCTAACTCCATGGAGCAAGAGTCCTTCTTAGAAGCTAACAGTTCTTCTGCTAGTCAAGAAATTCCCTGCATTTTATGGAACCAGAAAGTTCATCAGCACTTTCATAAGAGCCCGCCACTGGTCACTATCCTAAGCCAGAAAAATCCAGGCCAATTACTACGCCCGCCATCAATTCTTCAAATTAAATTTGAAATCAACTTCAAAATGCTAGGCAACACACTCGCTCAGGCCTTCACGTACGTAATGTGGGCCCGGCATTGCGTGGTTTATGGTCATTGAGACTGGAATTCATATCTCGCTACACGGAATTCTAGTACTCTGCTGAATGATTCCCATTTCTTACATCTAATGGGGAACCATCATAACGTACGCCATTATTTCACAGGATTAGGCCTTACAGAAAGCAGAGTAAATTAAATAAATATAATATATTTATTTGAAATTTGAGGTTTACTGCGGTCGTGACTATTAACAATAATCTGTTTTGAAATGTGACGCCACGTACTCCAGTAGATATTTACCGATGTTAGAAAAAATTACTCCCTCCTTCTACAGTTTGAAGATGGAAGACATAACCCACACAGAATTTATTTCGAGGTAGAATCAAATGCTCTTCGACAAGAAATAAATTCTGAGAGTGTGGACGGTTTCAACTGGCTCATATATTGTTTAGAAGTAGCTTTTGTGGACACGTCAGTAAGCCTTCCGGTTTCATACAAGGGGAATATCTTGACCAGAAGAGCAACTACTAGTTTCACAAGAACGACTGTGCTGTATAGAATAATAAAAGACAGAAAGTGAATAATTTTATGTAGTTCAATCATTTATGCTGCTGATATGAACTTAGTCGCTTGTCGTACCAAAATATATTTTCAGCGTTGTTAAGAACCTGAGATGAATAGGAAGACCTAACTCTAGACATAAAATAGGAAGGAGATGGCATGCTTATTGCAGCCTAGGTTTTGAAATCGTGTAATTAGATAAATATAGTAAAATATTTTATTGAAAATTTTGGTCTACGCTCTTTCCGCTTTTTCGGAAAGCAAAGTATTAATTGAGTATAACAATAGTAGCACTATTTTTAGGCTTTAGCGACCTCACTGACACAGCAGTAGTGACAAGGCACACAGCTGGAGTCACGCCGTCTGGCAACGGGGAGCGCCTTTGTCTGTCTTCAGCAGTACTCATGAGAGGAAAGATTTGTGTTAGCCCACTCTTTCTATTCAGCCATAATGTTTACAAATATACAAAAAAAAATTTAAAACAGAAATTCAGTCACAGGCCTCGTGTTTTGAGCTAATATGACAATAGTGTTTGTTATTATGAGAGATTTTCTTTATCAGTTAAGAAGGGTTAATGTCTATATCACATACAGTTTATCACTCGAAGGAAACACAAAACAGAAGAACCTCAGAACACTAGAGGCCTAACATGTGATCTTAGTCATACTGGCTGTCCAATGCGTTAAACTACTGAGAGCGAGCAACTGAAAGAAAAAAGTTCTATGTTGGAGAGAGAGTAAACACGTATGGAGGAGAAATATACTGGATACTGTAATGATATAAGTACAGTACCAGAAAATATTGGGGCACTGCGCTGCAAGTCGGAAGGTCGCGGGTTCGATTCCCGATGGTGTCACTGGAATTTTTCATTGACATAATCCTTTCAGTCGCATTATGGCCCAGGGGGTCGACTCAGCCTCTAACAGAAATGAGTACCAGTATTATTTCCTGGGGGTAAAGGCGGACGGTGTGTAGGGCTGACAACCTTACGACCTTCATGTGCCGATTGTCTATAAATCTGGGAGCTTCAACCTCCTGGAAACCTAAGGGCCTGTCCAGGCCTGTAGTAAGATTGCTTTACCTTTGTTTTTACCATAAAATATTAATGCGAATTTTAGAAAAACGGTTGTGAAGACGTGAAATACCAAATTCGCATCCGAATGGGTAGACAATATTTCGTGGTAGGCATATCCCGGTTTCAAATTTCAGTCCCGGGAAAGACGAACTTGCCTTAAGTTTTTCGTGTTTCTTCAGGCCTTCCAGACAAAAGCAATCGCTTCCTGCCTTATCCCTTCCAATTTATTATTCACTAACTAACCTATAAACCTACGATAGATATCCCAAGCCCCTGACATAACAATTAAATAAGAAAAACAATAAAAAAAGAAGAAGAAAAAGCAGCAAAATAAAGTGAATCTGAATGTTAAGTGTGGAAATAAGAAAAGATAAACGCTCTGTCAAACATAGTAATATCTTGTTTTGGCTTATATTAACTTATTTAAAAATTAGTGTTCCTCTACCCCTGAGGGCAGTGGGAAGTTCGCTGGCAGCGTTTCCGCTGTTACAACGGAGCAGTCAGTTTACCAGTGCTTCCCTCCATCTGTCACTCTGAGTTACTGTGTTGTAATTAACCTTAATTCCGACAAAGCCCTAACCATGTCAACCCAATAAACAGTACAATCAGTCTACATGCACAAGTAGTCCACATCAATCTCTGTTGGCATAAATTTTGAACATCACCATTATTATCACAGTTCACCATTCATCATTCAGACCGCGAAGTAACATCTCGGTGGTCAGTGTTCCGTCTCGATGCGGCAAGAAGAAGAGGATGGCCAGTTTAGGCACACAAGAGGCGTAGAAACAGGAATAAGATGATTGGCGTTGATCTTGATTTTGGGCTTCAGCCGCAATGTTGATGAGATCTGCTCTCTTCTGGGATATTACGTGACGTCCTGTGGTAATTGTTTACCGACGTTTCGTGACAACGTATCGGTCCCATCTTCAAAGGTCAAGAGTCCGAGGAGACGATGCCCTTCAGAACACTTCTAAATTTCGCCCTAGAACAGGCCATGAAGGCCCAGAGTGGGAGTAGAGGTATAGCTCTACTCTTTCTTTAACCTCGGCGCTAGATGGGGATGGCTGGTCAACGCCACGCCCCCGTCGCTTTACCCCCTGGAATGTCTCGGTACCCATTGTACAGGAGGCTGGGTAGGCCCCAGGGCCGGTCTGGACGGGTGAGGAATATCTCGGTTACATCGCGGTTCAAACACAGAACCGTCTAGATAGTAGCAAGTCGCTATACCGGTTACGCTATACTGGCCCACTTCAGTGTGACCTATTCTTCTTCGATATCCTCTTTTCCAGTCCTATAAGTTTCTCACGTTAGGACTATATACTAAAAAACCTACGTATTAAATCCAAGGAAGCCAAAGTACTTTTCCACCCAATGCTCCTAGGCTTCGCCCGTTTGTCCTTCTGGTATAAGTCTTTTAAGAAGATGAGTATGGAGAATTGGTGTAATGTTACTAACAAGGAAAACAGAAATACTCGGCGAAAGCACCACTTTGTCCACCAAAGATCCAAAGTGGAAGCATGATAATCATATAAATAATAGTGTATATAAAAATTTAGTCAGCTTCCTGTAAAATGGGTACCGGGTCTCTTCCCCGGGGGTAAAGCGGCCGGGCATGGCTTTGACCATCCACCCCCATCAAGCGCGGAGGTTAAAGAAAGATTAGAGCTATACTTCTACTCCCTCTCTGAGCTTCCATGGACTGTTCTACGGTGAAAGTTACCTTTTTACCTTTACCTCTGATAATTCAATACCTACGTCACAGTAGACAGAATGCCTCTCCTTGTTGTCTGATGCTATTTACCTTTTTACCTTTACCTCT
>JAKCWW010000784.1:79072-92319 GCA_026260175.1 Reticulitermes lucifugus
CCTACGTCACAGTAGACAGAATGCCTCTCCTTGTTGTTTGATGCTATTTACCTTTTTACCTTTACCTGTAATAATTCAATACCTACGTCACAGTAGACAGAATGCCTCTCCTTGTTGTCTGATGCTATTTTTTGAGAATTATATGAAAAACATAAAGACGTTATGTGCACAAAAGACAGCTCTTAAAATGTTAAAGTAGCCGATTCATGTGCTTACTGCTGTGCCGTAGACAAACAAATGACGACTGTGGCTACGCTTTAATTCGGATTAATTCTCAGGCGTACGCGACTGAAATCACGTGTCATAAAGAAAAATCCTACTTTTTTAATTTTGTTTAATCGTTAATATGAATAATACTCTATTGACACTACATATAATCACTGTAGGTTATATTTCATTTGAACGTGACTGTAGATTAATAATAAGAGTGATATACACTCCTGGCCGCCAAATGTACACCACTTAAAAATATTGAAGATTAGTTCTGGTTTTGTTTGCCCACTACTGCGCGCCGTCTCGTCGCAGCGGGACAAACCCGAACAAGACTTCACCATCACGTCAATTAGCTCTGATTACTTGTGGTCACCGTCCACAGGTTCAAGATTTAGGACTGAAAAAGGCTTGACGTGCCACGGGGCCAGCGCAACTACTCTCAGAGAACACAGAAGGAGTCTGCATATCTAATTAACAACTTGAAATATTCAACTGCTCGATTTAGAATAAAGGCCTCCTCTTTCGTACGTAGTATAGAATAAACCAGTAACTTTACTGAGCAATATGAAGCAGAAGAACAATTTGGGGCTATATCATAGTTTCACATAGCTTCACTAGACTACATGTAATAATTATTTTGAAAGCGGCAAGCAGAGTTTATAGCCATACGTTTCACTGGCACATTAGACGTCAACGCACAGATTTTCCTAAAGACCTAAGAGCCACCTCAAGTTTCTAGGCGCCAGAAGTGTAACTTAAAGCAAACTACATACTGAGGAGCCACAAATATTAGGCGTCCCCTAAAAATTTAGTCGCCCGGACGACCTGACGCCCAGAATTGGTACCTCCTCATAAAAGGAGAAACTTTTTGTACCCCCTGAAACTTTGTTTTTCAATTTAGAAAATAAAAGCCCTTTTGCTTGTGTTTTTAAGCTCCTGTATCCAATGTTCAAAGTAGAAATATTAATTTTCTTGGCCCGAATAAAGCCCCTGAAAACAACAGGCTTTTGCTAGGTTGTAAGAGCTCTTCTGGGATTTTAAGACTTTTCGACTAGTAAAATTCCGTAGCTACCGACTTTTAAAAGTAGGCTCAAGCAGAAAAAGACGATTTTTCTGCCATTTCCCTCCCTGACGCAGGTCCTTATTAATAACAAATATGAAAGAACTGGTAATAACAATATAAAATTTTGCCCGGAATCAAACCTAATGCAAATTTCCTTATATTTTTCGAATTTTTGGGTTATTAACTCTTCATTACCTATAAATGGAGTGCAAGAACATCATTGCATCTGAAAGTGTCTTAATATAGCAAAGCAAACAGAAAGATACTATTTTTAAAAAGTAAATAATTCATGGTAACTGGACAGTGGTTTATGTCAAAAGCGATGTTTGCAGACATGAAATATGTTTTGTAAGTAAATAAAATAAAGACCGTATCTCTCATTTGTATCGTGCAGCTTATTACGTGTTGAATGCTAAAAATATATGTACCAAAGGACACTAATCTGCGACACGAATTTGTGGTTAAAGGGTATAAAAACAGATGACATTTGCGTCAGAGTGACAGGCCAGTATAGCAGTAATTGCATGAACTACGGGAAAGTTTTCAAATGTGCGTAACGATTCATGGTAGGGAGGATAAGTGTTTTTGATGTGCGTGCTGGGCGGTCATCTAGTGTAACATAGGCTGAGGTCAATGAAGAAATCAATCAGCGTATCTGGAACAACCGAAGATTGAATATAAGGAGAATAGCTTAGAATTACACTAAGAGACGAGCAATTTCTATCTTCTTTTGCAGTATGTTTAGATTGATTAAGGGGCAACTGAAACTGTATCAAAATGCGCGTAAGATTAAAAACTTTAATCTCGGTGAAGAACTGATGGTTAAGCTAGCTCATTGTAAGATACGTTGACTGAGCTTCAAAAAGGAAACGCTGAAGCCGCGGCACACTGCCCGAACCTAGCGATCAACTAAACAAGTTACTTTCCTGACAAAAAAAAATGAGGGAGTGTGGGGGGGGGGTAATGGTACAGAAACTCTTGGAATTGTAGACTATAGGTTCACAAAAAAATGTGACTCTCATACAGTGAGTACCTGGCAGAAAAAAAAGCGAACAAAGAACAGAATAGGCGAAGGAAGAAGCAAATGAGAGGAAAGAGTATTGGAAGTGTTCCAACATCATTACACAAGCATCTGTCATTTGTTCGTAACAAGATGAAAGCGTCTTCTTGCCCATCTGCAGTCATTAAAGGAGGATGGTTCACGAGAAAGACAAAAATAGGAAAGGGCTCCAGAACCTGGCGGAGGATCTGAAGCCAACTTTCAGAATACAAATGACATAGGCCTTCTTCTTCTTCTTCTAATAAAATACAAGGACTTTACAGCTATTTATTTATGTTCACTGAGATTACTGAGAGATCTTTGCAAAATGTGCTAGACAAGAAAGCAGGAATGATTATGTCTGTCCGTCTACCGTCAGATTTGCACTCGCAAGCCGCTGGACGAATTTCGATTAAATTTAATATACACTTCAATTCGTGTGTGTGTGTGTGTGTGTGTGTGTGTGTGTGTGTGTGTGTGTGAAACGTGTTCTCTCACCCAAATAAATGCCATATTATTAGATTAGCATGTTTGAGAAAAATTTGATAAGAAGATTCTTTATATCTAAGATTGAGGATGGAACTGGTGGAGGGAGAAATCTTTTACACTAAGTAACTTCACTGTTAATAAAGTCGAGGAAGTGGTGGGCACAATATGTAGCACGCATGAGAGAGATAAAAATGCGTACGTAATTTTAGTCGGAATGTTTGAAAGAAGGACACAACTAGGGAGACCTAGCGGTACAACCTTTGACACAACCAATGCTTTATAGGTTTATAACAGACTTCAGTTAGTAACTTATAAGATAAGTGTTTCTCAAGTATCCAGTACCATGTTTTACATACGAAGTCTCATTATTTCCCCGGAAACCCTCCCCGAAATTACCTTAACACACAAGCCCGTTAGGCGGAATTCACTGTAATGTTAAAACTTGCAATATATTAAAATAACAAATATCCCTAGCCTGCAAAAATATTTACCAAGTCATTGTGTAAACAAAGATTAGAAGAGAATGAAGGAGAGGCAACTTTATTTTATATTAAGTAGACTTAACACAACTCGCGTATACCTTAGTCGAAAGTCGAGGGCCCTCGATTGAAAAACAACTATAACTAATATAAAGACGAATAATAAATAAAAACCAATTAAAAATTATGTAAATACTTCAGTACAATAATGACGCTGTATCACAGCACAAGTGTTATTCAAGAAATGCACATTTGTTACACCTCCTTATATATTTATGTAGGTTTGTTTGTTTGCTTGACAAATAGGAAACACTTGTATGTATTTGGCTGCCAACGGAGATATAGATAATGGTGCTGGAGCTTGAAAATATCTTGTCAGACTTTTCGGCATGCTTTTCAAGCACATTCATCTCTCGTCATAGCGTTTTTATGTTGCTCGATCCTCGTCTTATACTCGTACATACTGCACGTCAACATTTGAACAGTTAATAGTGGCTTATGTCGCTTACTGATTCAGAACACAGGATGTTCTTGCAACAGGATGAAACAGAAGGCCGAAATATTATCGCCGCCGTCACAAGAAACTCTGAACCGCAATGTAATAGTTTATAGTATTAAAATTTGTTGAGGCGAGTTTCGCAAAGCAGCGGCGAAAAATGGCTGTTAACGTCGTCACGCCTAACTGTATATATTTCTGTCTGTCTGTCTACCTGTGTGTCCGCATGAAGCGGGGTACTCTCGCCGGACAGATTTTTGTGAAGTTTCTTGTACCGGATTTTTCTCTTGTCAACAAATCTCGATTTTGTTTAAAATCGTACAAAAATATCAGAAATTTCATACGTGAAGACATACATGCGTTTACGACACCTCGCTTTTGTTGGTCTTTATAACTGAGACAGTGTTCTATGTGGGGTACGAATTGTGGGCGAAGAAGAAACAGTGAGTCAGAACGTAGCAATCGAGATAAGTAAAGGAAATGTATTTCGCCTTTCAGAAACTGTCGTTTATGACAGGTTGTAAATCTTTTAGAAGTTATGATAGATTGTAAATATTTTAGAAAGATAGGACGAAATCTTATAGTATGTGTTGTGTAAGGTGTGAAATATATGACACATTTAGGATACTCGAATCCTCCGTGTTTTTTCTTGAAATTAGTCACGAATTTAAAATGTATGAACATCTTAATTTGTTTTTAAAACATTCACCATAATGCCACAATGCCAAAGTCTTTTAAGAGTAACGTTTCCATAGGGTTTTCAGCAAAAATTTTATAAAAATTTCTTGTTACCACGGTAAGGGTTACGTGTTCAATGCAATATCTCTATATAAAAAAGAAATTAAACACCACAGCATTATAAATTATGTTACCCGTAAAATGAAAGCTAGGCATCATATTTAATGAAATATGGGACGTGAAGTTATCTCTGGGTTTGATTAAAAACAAATCCTTGAAGATGTACTTTGGAGTGGAGTATAACTCCTTATATTCTTGGCCTATAACGAGGGAACTTGATGGGCCCCAGAGCCAATATGGGTCTGTAAATAAGGGAAATATCTCTTCCCCTGTCAATAATGTAGCATTAATCCGCCAACCAGTAACAATATATCGTATTGGAAGACATTAATTTTGAAAGACCTGTACTTAGAAACTGCTTCGCATACCAAACACACATGAAATAATCTGTGCTGCAAAAGGAAAGTAAAAGGAGAAAAAGACATTCTTACTTTGACCAAGGCTATAGATTTATTTCAGCACTAGAAAACTGCTGGCTCGTCCATCAACTACTTGGCTTACAGCAATCAACTGTCGTGAATCATCAAGATTTTCTTTCTTTTTTATTCCTTAGACATTTATCACTCTACATGTTTTAATAATGGTCTATAATAAGATCCACATTCCGATGGCATGAAGGCATCAAAAAAGGTGATGCTATTACTGGATAATTTAGTTCTTAGAACAAGCCTTCTTCTAAAATAGGCTCTTAGACCCTTTCCCCACCCAGGCCTGTAATTCTGCTAAAACACTCAGGCTGCTCGGGGTAGTAGAACTTCAAACAATGACGGGATTCAGCCCATGTGAACTAGCTACATACACTGTTTCACTTATCCTGTTACCTGAAATCCATGAAAGATACCAAATTAAAGAAAAGGAAGGAACCCAGATTCAACTCATGACATTAAAAAATAAAAAAATAAAATGGAAATTAAAAATTAAAATATCAAGACATATTAAAGTCTATTTGGTGCGTCAATTCCCATTACTGAAGATTTAGTTACAGTGGTTAGAGTTTCTGCCGAGCAAAGACTGCAGTTGTTATGATTACTAACAAATGTGTAAAGTAAATGAAATATAGTCACTAGATGTAATCTGTGATCTTTTGGGTACTTACATGGCGTCGTGTGGTAATTATTTACCTACGTTTCGGGACAACATGTCGGTCCCATCTTCATGGGTCAAGATTCCAAGATGGAACCGACAAGTTGTCCCGAAACGTCGGTAAATAATTACCACACGACGTCCCATCTTCATGGGTCAAGATTCCAAGATGGAACCGACACGTTGTCCCGAAACGTCGGTACCACACGACGCCGTGTAATTACCCAAAAGTCCACAGATTACATCAACATCGCGGCGGAAGCCTGAAATCAAGGATAGCCACTAGATGTTTTGGAATGACATAAAACAGCAATGATGTGTCTTTATATGCATGTAATGTATGCCTGTATGTATATAACTTGGTATGGACTGACTGCAAGAGATACAGTACTGCTTGTGATAAGAGTCGGTCAAATACACAAGACACATTCACAGCAGCTTGCCACTGGCACTTATCGCGAGCCACACGAATTAAGTACCCTAACACTATGTCCTACGACAAAGACGCGTGGACACACCCACAGACGCACAGTGCTGACTTCATATTTCGCAATTATTTGTTTTACATTCATTTTCCAATATCTTTATATCCCTTACCTTAAAGTTACTGATCATACAGACCCTACATAAGAGCACAGAAATTAAAATGAACAAAATACACTGTATGTAGGAAGAAACCCCAGTAGCCTACGCTTTGTCTCCTGTAAGTTTCATCCTTCTTGGGCCAATATCAAGACGCTTTCAGAAATTATAAACAGAAATGTATAAATATAATTCTGTGGTCATATCCACAAAATACTTACGCGTGTACAGATGTAAGATGTAAAAAGTCAGATACATAAAAATTTAAAAGTGCCCAATATTTGATGAGAGTATCTTTGTCTATACATTTCAGATCTGATTTCAATCGACTTATAAATTTAACCACTTTTTATGGAATGGTTGCAATTATTTAAACTGATTTTATATTTTCCTGTGCCGTATTTGGATTTAATAAGCTTAGGCCTACATAAAAGAAGAGTAAATATACAGTATTAAATTAAAAATATTTTTGAACATCTCATAATGAAAAATCATGACAGACTGTACTTATAAGATTTTCAATCACATGGCAAAGTACAAATCCTTTTATTAGGATTCTATTGGTATGGCTCTGGGTGTGGGCCTATATTATGTTGGGCAGACCGCCTCAGTGTTGATACTAATGCCTAAGGGTGGTTTATTTTTTATATTTCGTAAGGCCGATATTAAAAGAATTCGATACTGTACCACAAACACACATATGTATATAACTAACTAACTAACTCCATGGAGCAGAATCCTTCTTGAGAAGCTAACAGGTCATCAGCCAGTCAAGAAATTCCCCGCGTTTTATGGAACCCGAAGGTTCATTACCGCACTCACAAGAGCCCGACGTATGTATATATATGATATATTATTAACATCGGAGAAAAAACTAAATTGACGCTTCTTTCTCGCCTAATGTAGCAATAACATGTAAATCCTATAGTCTCACTAATTAAAACTGATGGACTAGTTTCCAGGGAAATAGAAAAGAGGGGATGTAAATTACTGTGCCACGTGTTCTCCCACCCCTCAACTGCCCACGCAGGGCAACCGTGCCTTACGTGTTAATAAAACAACCGTTCTGAGATTTTTAATTCCGACAGGGATTGTTTCCACTATAAAACATAAAAATGTCATTGCACTGAATATGCAGAAAGTGTTCGAGGTCAACATAAAGAGCAAAGCGTGATGATGATCGCGGCAAATCAAAAAGCTGATTTCCATTGTTTGTGCTGCGAAGATGCTCACTAGTAAGAATGATACGCCTTATGCCACACCTCAGCAAAACACAAACTAATCAAAACAGAGTAATTATGAAGAGATTATCTTACAAAGGACTGTTTAAAAGTAAGGATAAAAATTGTAAAACTATCTACCTACATACATAGCCACAGAAATATTGGAGGAAATGTAGGTAAAGCTCCATGCATTCTTCACTTCGGAAATGGAGGTGAAGGAACAAAAGTACACTTCAGGAGCTTTACTTTCTAGAAACGATCCTATATAACATCTCTCCCAATCTGAGGTCTGCTATAATTTTATGGGTTTTTCGATAAGGATGCACTCAATGTGTTTGTTCTTTATGGGCAGCATAATGTTTCATAATTCACAAAGTTCTTGAGCACAAGTGTTTAAAATAATTCTGAAAACGTCCCTACTTTCTACCAAATTATACGTCGTCACAACTTCATAGTGAACGGCATGAGAATTTCAAATGTCGCCATCATGATGATGTATTATTTATGTAGTGCCTGTACCTACGGCCTTTGTTTACCACACAGACAGCTTGGCAACATGTGAACCACACGACCCCACAGAGACCTTCGTGCAGGGAATTCCAAACCACCCAGCCAACCATCCATCTACCCTCTTCTTATGGACTTACAAACCCGACCTCATTTTTTGCATCCTTCTTCTCAAAGATACAACCATTTCTATGGCAACATCTGTTCCAGACTCAAGAATGAGGTTATCAGAGGGCAGAAGTATGATGTATGATAAATCAAGAGTAAGCCAGGGCACAGCTTGTGAGATTTCAGTCTCTTGCAGCGGTGTCTCTTGAAGATTCAAGTGTTCTTGCATGTACAATATCGACGTTTCGCAGGACAGCTCCATAAAATTAAAGAGTTCTACATTCCTAGTATTGAATCTGCAAGAGGACACTCGACATATCTAAGCGTAGATGGAAGGAAAGTATTTAAAACCGATTTTACAGGAATAGGGCCCTGACCTGAGCCCAATGATAGTTTTTTTTAAACGACATTTAGCTTGGCTTTTGCGTAATAGGGGCAGAAATTTTTTTACCAGCTGAGCCACTCTTAGTTTTTCAAGAAGGTATCTAATTCATGAGTTAGTTAATAGAATGAATGATTCAGGTAATTACTGGAGAGGTGATTAAATATCATATTGTTTAGTTTATTCGCAATATCAGTATGCACATTAGGTTACACATTTATTGTACTAAAGTGGAGCTCGCATGTTCTTGAACTGCCACAAATCTTTGTTCCTAAAATAAAGCTAATTACCGTAAGTACTTCGTGAAGAGCAAGAAGAGCACAGCACAGGATGGCTGTTGTTTTAAGCCTGTTGATTTGTAGTGGTGGAGGGTGGGATGGAGGCTGAGCTCCCTGACATTTATGAATTGTGTCTCCCTTTACTGTCAGGCCGTGTGTTGACGTGAGGTTTATCAGTTAGACCGATGTTAAGGAAGGAGTGGGAAAACATTTTTACATTGCTGTCGTAAGCAGCCTCAGACTTGTAGCAGGATGAAAGATTTCGTGTGTCTTTCTCTTCAGGCAGCTTCTTTGTTTTGCAATTCAGGAAATATGATTACCCAAAATTTTAAACATTTCAGTACGTTATCTTTCAAGACCTGGTATCCTATCTAAAGCATTTTCTCTACACCATTTACAGCCCAGTGATAAATGTATATATTCTGCCAGTGTAACAGTAAAAACTACGCATTTTGCCTAAACAGTTTATTTAAATTTTCCATATGATTGTCACATTAAACCATCACTATTTTCAAGGAAGCCCGCAGGAATATTTTGCAAGGTGTTTCATATTAACTATATGTAAACTGACCAGACGTTTTAATAATAAATTTTCAAAAAGAAAATAATATAGTTGTCATTTAATTAAAATCCTTAATTAATCCTCAGAATAAAACTGTAGGCACTGCAGGAAATTTGTTTTTGACTTTGTAGACTTTTGTAGATTTTGTTTAATACATTATTAAGTGTTTAAATCCCAAAGTGGTGCAAATAAACAATTTGCACCTCGCTGCCGGCGACCCTGATTATTTCCATAAACAGAATTCACCAATAGGTCTTTCTAATGGAAGCATCCGCGTCGATGTACAAAATACGGAACAAAACGAATATATTTTGGGTGACCCTAAAAATTGGTTTAAATTTATTTCAGAAAATTGAAAACAAAATCTCACACAAAAAATTGTGGGAATCAGGAATGTATTCTGAATTTCTTTGGAGTTCCTTAATAAATGTAAGTAAGTGACACAGATTTAACCAGATAATACATATGTTTATGAGTTTGTTAGCTTAATGAATCAATTATGTCATTTTTATAATTTCATTATATTAATTTATAACGTAGGAACACATTGCACAAACAGTTGTTTAAAAGCCAATAGAGAAGCGATTTAAAAACAAACACAAATTTCAGTACTAGAGAGGTGACGGTAGGCAGCCGTACGGTGTACCGGCATCTTTATTGACGGTAGGCAGCCGTACGGTGTACCGGCATCTTTATTGAGGGCGAAGCATTAAATCGACATCACAAATTCATAACTCGAGAAAAATTCGTATTATTTGATGTTTTTTTCCAACAATAGTATCACTATCTGCAGAAAACTACATCAAGAAATTTTTCATTTTTAATACGAAAACAGGGGGCATTTTCAACTTTACATGAGGCCAAAAGTGAGAACCGACCCTTTTTTTCTATCAAAGAGTGAGTACCGTTAAATCGTATTTAAAAACACTCCATATATATATATATATATATATACCTTATGCAAAGTGTTTTAAAATACAAATATTTTATTTTTTATGTAGACAGGAAGTTGGTATTCCAATTTGGAAGAATAGAGCCAGGAATTAAGCTGTGTGGAAACAGAACTTAGAGAACAATATCTGGTAGCTTTGCTAGAAGAGAGGCGTGACATGTTTCGTTAGAATTATAAAAAAAATTTTAGAGCGCAGAGACGAGTGGTGGGGAATGTTTGCATAATAGCCACTATTGTGTGATGGCGGCAAATCAGTGCCCTGAAATATCCTCGGGTGTCGAAAACGCTAACAACATATGGTTTTCTTTACATTACGTTCTGTTCTAGAACAGCGAGAAAGGTTAAAACATTTTCTTATTTCCAATAATAATGTAATTATTTATTTTCGTAATTCTTTTCGGTGAATTTTTACTCATATATAATGTACCCAGTAATATTCTCATAAATTTAACAAATAATTTGCCATTCAGTTCGAAGAAAGTTTACGTTTCATCAACTATCCAAACCCACGGAAATTTGTGTGTACAAATACAAAATTTTCAGTTGTTTATTTTTTTCGTTATGAAACGTGATTTTCTACAGTAAGGGGACAAGAATAAATTACATGTTTTTGGAAAAATGTTTCCATGAAAGGCTAGCAAAGTCGTGTCTAGCCGAGTGATGGTCAATTGCCCAATGGAACTTCATCCTTATCGTAAAAAGTTAATTATTTTAACTTCATCTAAAATTCCTTCTGTGCTTCAGGTACTATCTCAAAATAATTTGCTCCATGGAGAAAAGTCCTTGTTGAGAAACCAGTAAATCTTCAGATATTCAAAAACCTTCATTCATCTACACCCAGGTATTCCTTTCAAGTTTGACGACTAATTTCTTTTAAAGAATTTCTCAGTTATTATTCGTATACTACACACACTGCTCATTTTTTCTCCTAGATTTTATCATCTTAATAACAAACCCTGTGGCATGTGGTAAAAAAAACGTTTTAGGACTGCAGCAGTATGATAGTTGATTCTGAGCTGTGTCATGCTTTTAAGCATTTCTCTCTCCTTTAACTAATTCCACGCAGCAGAAACCTCCATTTCTCTCTCTCGTAGAACAGTCACCCTTAAAAATTATAGTCTGAACCCTCGTAGCTATCGTAAGTAACTTGGTCTGTTTTTCTTTTAACTCCCCTTCTTCTCCTAATCTTATCGAGTTGAAGACTGCGAAGCCAGCTAATGACTACCTAGCACTGGTGGCTTGATACAGCTCAGAGAAAACACAAATGCAACATAAAAATAAGCAACAAATTATATTCAAAAGCGACGCGACCTTAACAAGAAACTGCGATACTTCAATGGAGTGAAGTTCTGGTATATTGTAAATGAGCAGAACAGAAGAAGGCTTCTTGGCGTTGTACATCCTGATAATAAAAGATTAATGCAAGACATTTAAATTACTGGAGCATTGTTACTTGTAACTATAACTTAACTACATACTGCCGATATCTGCAGTTACTTAGCTCTTGTGTTTTAATTGGGAAGAAAAGGAACCTCGGAAAAGAGTTTCGCTCTTTTTTTTTTAATTACAAACTCTATTAATCCATTTGCTTCTAATTCTGCATTTGCCAGCTTTGGTGACTGCAAGAGAGTAATCATGATATATTTCAATCCTTTCAAGCTAAACTTCCTATCTCCGTACCACGACGACTTCTTACTACGCCCACCTTTATTTATCCATCCATCAAAATATTTCCATCTTCTTCAGTTAATTTGATATGACATTAAAATATCTTCACCATCAGAAGAATCAACAGCGAAAATCCGCTAAACATACGTGACAGTGATCGATTCAGCACACTAGTATTATTTATACAGAAGTGTGTTTAATAAACACAATATTTTTGGGGTTGGTTTATTTCTATTTTCGGTTTATTGTTTGTCTTCATACTGGCATATTTGTTGCTATGTTTTGTGTTTCATATTAGCAGGGAAGGTTGGGATCGATCCCAGAAAGTAAAAACTGCGGTCCCTACCTGAGAAGTGAAACCTATCAAGCTATATAAGACAGTAGGTGTGCTCCATATTTTGTGAAACGCTATTTATGAGATACAATAAAGCCCAACGAGGCCATAACGCTCTGATCATATCCAAATATCGAAATGCGATGTCTGGTCCTCTTCAATAACTCATACTAAGTCTAGCAGTTTAGTTACGTTCTGTCAACAGGCGAGGGGGCCGCACTGTCCTCTCCCCTTGTTGAGTGTTCTCGATTCCAGAACAAAATCATTGCAAACAACAAATATTCATATCGCCCTAAAACAGAGTCTCTACATAAATCTACAAGCCTGTAACCTATTTTCAGAATAATTCTGAAAAACAAAAATCTCTGGAGCTCCACGAAAGCACGCCTTTCATCAATGTTTCAATTTATTTCTTCAGGACACGAATCAATAACCGGTCCGCTCGTCTCTTCTCTAACATTTCCAGCAAACAAGGCTGTGGAGCAATAATGGCAATTGGCATACTGAATGAGAATGGATTTACAACGGAAACCCAAAATTATTTATGGCTGATGTCATGCTGTTGGCACGCCATATTATCAGAAGGCAAAGTATGAGGTAATCACGCGTTTCAAGCGTCTCAAACTCCGTATGACTATTGGCTACCAGGCGCCCGTCCGACGTCGCCGCGACGGCCTGATGCAAAGTCCTCAGCACTCATTTCCGTCTCGTATTTCATTCGGTTCCTCTCCTTTCCATGCATTCGCTCGTACAGCCCATGTCGTAAGACAGGCATGCCGAGAATAGTAACAAATAACGAAAACAGACTTGTTAGGATTCTGTTCTATCATCCAATTTTATTGGGTCAACAAGAAAGTTTATCTTGTTCGCTAAGGTTTCAACACAACAAAACGTTACCAAAGTATAACACTTCATTTTATGACACACCGTGACTGTTGTGTGTATACGTTGCTGGTATTATATGACACATTGTGACTGTTGTGTGTATACG